>JAKUCM010001050.1:0-24126 GCA_023374145.1 Lepidium sativum | reverse complement strand
GTAAATTTTAACACTATGGTTGATCATAATATAATAATTAATAAATTATTCATATATATGAAGAAGTCACTTGTTTGTTTTTAAGGTTGGAGGACCTTGATCGTTTTCTGCTTACATGGAGCGTATTTGGAGAAATGTCATCAATCAAAGATAAAACTAATAAAAGCGCGTTATTTTTGTAAAAATTTAAGAAAAACGCAAACTTTTTTTGTTATCCAGGAAAGAAAAAAAATCACAAAGGTAAGTAAATAGGTGCAGGACACTTCCAATTCCGCAGATCACTACTGTTTCAATAATAAATTAATTATATTATATTTTATGTGTCTGATATACGAATGGGTGAGAGGGCATGTACTCTAGTTTATTTGATATTCACCTTTCATAAATAATATTTACTTTTTTTTTGTCTATATTATATAAAGTGCAAAGGTGCACAACCAGAGTTTCTTACAGTCAAGTATATCATGTTTCTTTTACATATCTGACAAGAGCATCAACCCTATAATTAAGATTACGAGGAATTATCGTAAGCAAAAAGGACGAAAACAGATAATGTAACCGTGTTAAGTCTTCCTGGTAGGGGATAATTGCTGGCCAATCCCCTGGCTTAGCGAAAACCTCCAATACCGCCTCACAGTCTGTCGACATCTCCACCTCCAAAGCTTGGATTGCCACCAGTGATTCCATGGGCCAAAGAACAGCTTCAACCTCTGCATGCAGCGCTGACAAGTTACGACTGACACATCGAGCACCCGAGCAAACACCCTCTACCGAATCTGGAAAGTCGAACCATCCTAACCCCGTTTTTAGGTCTGTCATCTTCCAGAAAGCGTCCACGAAACATCTGAAACCCGTGAACCCTGAATTGGTTGTAGATGGGAAAATTCATGAGGATATATGTGTCCCGGTGTGTCCCAATGATCGAGACCGTGGAATCAATGGTTTTAACCGAGCCTCTGACCATTCCACATATTCCGCCCTCGACCAAGTTATAATGCTACGAGGGTCGATGACATTATTCGAGAAACAATAATCGTTCTTTACCTTCCACATATTCCAAATCATCCAAAGAAAATATTGGTAATCTCCACTATCTGGTAGTCTCCAGAACAAGTAGTCCATGTTATACCAAATTGATTCCCCTGGAAAAATATGTATCGCAGATGGGATGTCCGATATGGCCCATGCTTGTAGAGCCAAAGGACATTGGAAGAGCACATGATTTATAGTCTCGGACTCTGCTCCGCATTTTAAACAATTCGGATTACAATTAATCCCCTGATACATAAGATTCTGATTTACTGCAACATTTCATGACAAAATTTGCCACAAAAATGTCGGATTTTGTTCGGGGCTTTGACTCTCCACACCTTCTCATATAATGCCTGAAAGTTTGGACCTAGAATGCCCCCATGGAAGTGCGAGAAAGTCTCCTCAGTGTGATACCCAGACTTAACAGAATACCGTCATGTCTTAATAAAATGATATCCCTAGTAATCAAGGCGCTGTCGCCGTGGTATCGGGATCCCAAATATGAATTGGACATCAATACGATCAAAATATTGATGAACTAAAATCTCTTTCCAAGAGCCCGACTAGTGATTGGAACCTTTCTCTTAAGTAGATTGAGACCCGTGGGGAGAGCACTTTTCATCAGTTTCCAGAGGAACATTTTTATTTTTGGTGAGACCTTAATGTTCCAAATTTCCTTATTCCAATTAAATTTTTGAGGCTCAGATATTTCAGCAGTTGGAAAATAAGAATGTAACCTGAACGAGTTGTGTAGATTCCATCTGCTTGTGGTAGCCAAATGTACTTATCCTCTATGTCTTGTAGGCTTGGCTTGATGTTGAGTATCTTGTCTTCGTACATAGGGATTACCTTTCTGATTTTTGAGATATTCCATGTTGTTGTTCCTTCTATGATTAAGTCTTTCACCATTCGATTTTCTTGTCCTTTGTTTGCAGGTCCCATCGGGCATAAAGCTATTAAAGAAGACATCCAAGGGTCTGTCCAGATTTTGGTGTTTTTGCCATTCCCTATGGCTTTTCCTAGGTGAGGTTTCAACAGATTGAATCCCAACAGGATCCCTCTCCAACCATGAGATGCTTGGCTTGTAGGTTTAGAGTCCATAAACTAATTATTCTTAACGTACTTGTCGCAAAAGATTCATGCTACAAGGTTGTTTGGGTTTGAAATTAATCTCCATCTTTGTTTTACCGATAGTGCGGTGTTAAACTTCTTGATATCCCTGAATTTTAGGCCGCCTATGGATTTCCTTTTTGCCATTGAATCCCAAGAAATCGAGCACATCTTTTTCCTCCTTCAATTTGAATCCCACCAGAATTTGGTTAAGGTTGATTTTGATATTTGTGATAATGCTACCAGTTAGTTTGAAACAGCCCATGGCATATATGGGGATTGCACCGAGCACAGACTTGTGCAACACTTGTTTTCCAGCCGGTGACAAATGTTTCACTCACTGTCTAATTCCGCAAGATGGTAGGACTGAACCCTTAGGTATACCATTTATAAGAAAGGTATACGACACCGTTGACTCACATTCCATGACCCAATTAGTCCAGCTTGAGCTGAAACCCAATCTTTCAAAAACAAGGCGGATAAAGTCCTATTTGACCTTATCGTAAGCTTTACTTATATCCGTTTTGATTGCCACTAATGTGAGCTTTTTTGCATTGGATGTCTTTAGGTGATGGAGGATCTCATGGGTGATTAAAACATTATCTGAGATTACTTGACCCGGGATAAAAGTCGATTGGTTCTCTAGGATGAGACTATTGAGAATTGGCTGCAGTATTCAAGTCAATATTTTGGATATGACCTTGTAGAGGATGTTGCACAAAGCTATTGGTTGTTAGTCAGCAACCATTTTTGGTGTTGATGTTTTTGGGATTAACTAGACATGAGTATGATTTATTCTTTATAGCATTCAGGGTTCTCTCCCATCTTGCGGTCATAGGAAATAATCCTTTCTTTTTTGTATGTGCGTTAGAGCAATAAGTCATGATCGGACGATGATCTGACCCCTCAAAGCGGAGGTACTCGCTGTAAGCAGTAGGGAACAGTTAAGCCCAGTCAAGTCTGCTTCGAATCAGATATTGATGTTATCGGGTTTACTCTGCAAATGGGTTTCACATTATTGGGCTACCTTACTAGGTCTGCGTTTTTTTATTGGGCTGGTTCACGCTCATGGCATAAGAATAAATTAGACGTGGCCCAACTAGCAAACTTGTCAAAAAGGCTTTAGTGATGTTGATAGTCTTCTTTTGATTGTTTCTGGGTCTTGGACCTGCAGAGAATGACATCAGAGAAAGATTAGCAAGGTAAGCATCACTACAAAGGCATGAAGAAGCAAGCAAGAGAAAACAATCTCTTTTAGCATAGTAACAAGAAATTACAGAGTGAGAGAGCAAAAGGTTGAGTGAGGGAAATTTTTATCTCCTTGTTCTTGATCTTCATCTAAGGGGTTACAAGTGTAAGGGAAGGGAGGTGAGGGTGAGTGGCTCGGTTTAGAGTGTGTGACCCTCTTCTTTGGCGGTTTAGAAGCCTTCTTTATTCTGGTGAAAACCAGTGAGATGTACCAAGATCACTTTGATCTTAGGAACTCATAATTTTCTGTCTTGCTCTTTAAAGTTTCTGCAAAACATACAAACAACAACCAAATCACAGAAGAACTAGATCAATATCCTAACAGTGGTATCAGATCATCCGTTTTTTGCGGAAGATTTGGGGGTTACTCTACTGAGTATTAACTAGGTTATATTGATAACGGTATAATCAGCTAAGTAAGGTATTGCTAGTTTTCTCAAATGGAACCAGTTCAGGGAAAATTCGAAGTGGAGAAGTTTTATGGAGAAGAATGGAAACACGGAATACTGGGACAGTTGGAAATCATGGGGTTAGGTAACGTGATTCAAGCTTCAACAGATTCAGAGATAGAAACTGAAATTGAAGATGAAGATCCTAAGACAAGAAGAGAGCAAAGTTGAGGAAGCTGAAGGATAAGAGAGCTAGAAACTTACTAAGTCAAAGTGTGACTGATATTTTGCTAAGGAAAGTGATAAAAGAAAAGACAGCACAAACTATGTGGACTGCTCTCAAGGGAATCTATCAAGTAAAGTCAATGCCTCATCGTTTTGATTTGAAACAGAGATTCTACAGCTTCGGAATAGAAGAAGACAAGAACCTTGATAAGAATCTTGATGTGTTCAACAAGTTAACATCTGAACTAGCAAGTCTCCGAGCTAAAATGAATAATGAAGATCAAGCAGCCATTATGTTGAACAGTCTACCAAAGAGATTTGAAAACTTGGTGCACACTTTGAAGTATAGTCTTGGAAAGCAGACTATCATAATGGATGAAATCATAAAGCCAGCATACTCAATCGAGTATGAACTGAAAGAGAAAGGGCTATTAAATTCAAAGGCACAAAGTGAAGGTTTAGTCATAGTTCAATCTCGGGGAAGAACAGAGAAGAAAGAAAAGTGGAAACCAAAGTCTGCTTCCAGCAGCAAGTCTAATGTGAAGAAAAAGAAGGTTTTTTGGATTTGCGAAAGTGAAGATCATTTTTAGAGAGACTTCCGTAAGAGAAATCAGTCAGGTTCAATCTATCAAAAGACAGAGGCAAGTATTGCAAAGGCGGAGTGGAATGAACATGAAGTACTGACGATTACTCAGTCACTAAGAGAAGGGTGGATCATTGATTCTGGATGTTCCTATCACATAACATACATGAAAGATCTAATGTATAATATTGAAGAAGTTGAAGGTGGAAGAGTTCTAATGGGAAATGATACACACTGTGAAATTACAATTATTGGAAAGTTAAAGATTAACAACTACTATGGTACAACTGTAATTCTCACTAATGTCAGATTCTCACTAACAACCAGAAGAAATTTGATTTCTCTTGGGTAACTTGAATCAATAGGGTGCTGGTTTAAATCTAGAAATGGAAGATTACAAGTCTTTAAAGAAGAAAAAGAAGTACTAGTTGCAAAATATAAAGACACGTTGTACTATCTAGATGGAAAACCTATTGGCGATCAAGTCAATGTAGCAGAAAGCTGCATTGATCCAACAACTCTCTTGCACAGTAGACTTGGACATATGAGTGAAAAGAATATGCAGATACTGGCTAAGAACAACTTGTTAAAGGATGTACAGCCATCTAAGTTACTAAGGTGTGAGCATTGTATAATGGGGAAAACACACAAGACATCATTTAAGGTCGGAAAACATATATAAACAGTAGTACTTGAGTATATACATTCTGACCTATGGGGTTCTCCTAATGTAACACCAAGCTTGTCAAAGTATCAGTACTACATTTCATTCATAGACGATTTCTCAAGAAATGTATGGATTTACTTTCTAAAAACCAAAGATGAAGTTATGTCTAAGTTTATTGAATGGAAGTTATCTGTTGAGAATCAAAGTGAAAAAGGGTCAAAATTCTAAGAACAGACAACGGACTGGAGTATTGTAACAAAAGCTTTGATGAATTTTGTAAGGCTCATGGAATCATAAGGCATAAGACTTGTCCTTACACGCCTCAACAGAATGGGGTTGCAAAGAGGTTAAACAGAAGCATTCTTGAGAAAGTAAGAAGTTTGTTACATGAAACAGGTCTGGGGAATCATTCTGGGCAGAAGCTTCTTCTACAGTGGTTTATATTCTAAATCAGACTCCATCTACACCTCTAAATTTTAAGATTCCAAAGGAGAAGACCATATTATGCACACATGAAACGATTTGGGTGCCTGGTTTACTATTATGCTGATCAAGGAAAGTTAAAGCCTATATAGCTAACTGGGGAATTCTTATGGGGTATCAACAAGGTGTAAATGGATACATGATTTGGAGTATGGAAGATAGAAAGTGCATAGTCAACAGAGATGTCATCTTATGTGAAGACATAGTGTATCAAGATGTCAAGAAGATGACTGAGATTGAACTAGAATCAACAAAACAGAAGGGGAAGAAGGTGACATTTGCTCTTTCAAGGGAAATGACTAGTGAAGAGATAGAGAACACTAGGACAAAAGATTTAAGGTGGAGCTTCTTCATCAAATTCACAACCAGAAACTGAAGAAGCTCAAAGTGAGGAAACTGAACCTGAAGAGAATATCCTAGATAACTATCTTCTAGCTAGAGATAGAGAAAGAAGAACACCAGCAAAGCTTCCAAGCAGATATGATGATTTTGATGTTGCAGCCTATGCTCTAAGTGTAGCAGAACTGATAGACGAAGAAGAGCCTAAAACCTATCAAGAAGCTATAAGCAGCAAGTATAAACATCAATGGATAACAACAATGAAAGAAGAGATATACTCTTTACTGAAAACAGAAACCTGGAAGCTAATAGAAAAGTCACAAAAACAGAGAACAATTGGTTGTAAGTGGGTTTTCAAATTTAAGGTTGGAATTCTTGGGATAAAGTAACCAAGGTTTAAAGCTAAGTTGGTGGCAAAGGGTTATGCACAGATAAAAGGAATTGATTACAGTGAAGTGTTTGCTCATGTGGTTAAACATGTATCACTTCAGTTATTACTATCTTTGGTTGTGAATTCAAATTTTGAGCTGAAACAAATGGATGTTAAAACGGCATTTCTACATGGAAAACTAGAAGAGAGAATCTTAATGGATCAGCCGGAAGGTTTCAGCACAAGTGGACAAGTTTGCTTACTACATAAATCTTTATACGGGTTAAAGCAGTCTCCACGAC
Organism: Lepidium sativum; assembly: GCA_023374145.1. Lineage (NCBI taxonomy): Eukaryota > Viridiplantae > Streptophyta > Magnoliopsida > Brassicales > Brassicaceae > Lepidium > Lepidium sativum. The sequence continues at coordinate 17,378 of JAKUCM010001050.1, read as the reverse complement.
AGTGGAACTTGAGGTTTGATCAATTCATAAGAGGTCAAGGCTACAAGAGCAGTAGATTTGACCCATGTGTTTATTTCAGGGAATATGATAAGCACAACTACATCTATATGTTACTCTATGTGGATGATATGCTAATAGCAGCAAGCAGTATGGATGAAATTCAGAAATTGAAGAATGTTTTGGGGCAGTGAATTCGAAATGAAAGATTTGGGTTCAGCAAAGAGAATATTGGGAATGGATATCATACGATTCAAACGGAAGGAGGTGCTAAGTTTATCACAACAAACATACATAGAGAAGGTGTTAAAAAGTTTTAGCATGAGTGATTCTAAGCTGGTTAAGACAACTATGGGTTCTCAATTTTGTCTCTTAGCTAGCAAGCAAGAAAACAGAGCAATAGTTGCAGAGGAAATGTAGAACGTACCTTACTGCAGTGTCGTGGCTAGCATCATGTATGCTATGGTAGGAACTCGTCCTAACATAGCTCACGAAGTAGGCCATGTAAGTCGATTCATGAGTGCACCTGACAAAGAACATTGGTAAGCAGTTAGATGGATTTTAAGGTACTTAAAAGGCACGAGTGATTATGTTCTTAATTTCAAGAAAGCATTCAAGGTTAAAGGGTTCAATGATAGTGACTATGTTGCGGATTTGGATAAGAGGAGGTCAATTACAGGGTATAACTTTCAAGTTGGATCTAATACAGTGAGTTGGCGATCAGGTTTACAGCAAGTCGTAGCCCTATCAACTACAGAAGCTGAGTATATGGCCCTATCTGAAGCAGCAAAAGAAGCTATTTGGTTGAGATCTATTACCTTGGAGTTTGGGTTTCCACAGAAGATGGTCCAGATCTACAGCGATTCTCAAAGCGCTATTTGCATGACTTACAACAGCATGTTCCATGAAAGAACAAAACATATACAGGTCAAATATCACTTTATAAGGGATGTAGTAGAAAAGGGATTAGTGGAAGTGTTAAAAATCGGAACAAAAGAGAATCCATCCGATATCTTAACCAAATCTGTACCTGTGAAGAAGTTTGACGAGGGGTTGAGCAACATGAGACTACTCAGGTGCGAGGCTCAACACTGATTACACCGTTTGGGCTTCATTCCGGCAAGTAGTCGATGTCGGAAGGTGAAGAGGCGACGACGACAGAGATCTGCATGTCGCGAATAGTCGACACTATGTGAAATCCCAATTGAGGTGGATTTTGTCGGGTTTACTCTGCAAATGAGTTTCACATTATTGGGCTATCTTATTGGGTCTGCGTTTTCTTATTGGGCCAGTTCATGCTCATAGCATAATAAGAAATTAGACGCGGCCCAACTAGCAAACCTAGCAAAAAGGCTTTCGTGATGTTGATAGTCTTCCTTTGACTGTTTCTGGGTCTTGGATCTGCAGAGAATGACATCAGAGAGAGATTAGCAAGGTAAGCATCACTACAAGGGCATTAAGAAGCAAGCAAGAGAAAACAATCTCCTTTAGCACATTAACAAGAGATTAGAGAGTGTGAGTGCAAAAGGTTGGGTGAGGGAAATTATTATCTCTTTGTTTTTGATCTTCATCTAAGGGGTTACAAGTGTAAGGGAAGAGATGTGAGGGTGAGTGGCTCGGTTTAGAGTGTATGACCCTCTTCTTTGGCGGTTTATAAGCCTTATTTATTATAGTAAAAACTAGTGAGATGTACCAAGATCATTTTGATCTTGGGAACTCATAATTCTCTGTCTTGCTCTCTAAAGTTTTTGCAAAACATACAAACAACAACCAAATCACAGAAGAATTAGATCAACATCCTATCTGAGAAAGAAACTTCACTTCTAGGTGATCCCCCTGATTTATCCTTGTTGTTTAAAATAGCGTTAAAATCTCTTGCAAGGGAATCTCTGGCTTCAGCCATCGCAGAAAGTTTCTGAATCTAAAACCAAATCAAATATTTATTTTCGATGTGGTTTGTTTTTTGGTTCAAGTTTGTATGCCAAACAAGAATGATATGTGTTTTTGTAAACATCCCACGTATAAGTGAACTAACTAGAAAATGACTATGTTGTTCAAATTAGACGAAAGAAGTAGGAAAAATTGCAATGTCCTGATGAATATATATAAAACGCATTTGATGAAAACAAACAATCATATTAACACTAATAAGTGAAGAATTTTCACATCAAGAAAGTGACATTATGGCGTAACTTTTACGAGACGTTATGTTTACTATTTGCCATATTGCTATTTTCCAAATTAATATGTGAAAGTTTATCAATAGATAATGAATCATAAAGGAAAGCAACAGATTGATTATTATTAATTTATTTCGTGAGTTAAAAAAAAAAAATATGGATGAGGAGGCATGTGTGGTTACATCGGTTAAGCCTTTGTATTTCCCTCTTTCCATAACACTTACATTGAAGCCTGACTAATTTTGTTTCAAGTATCAATGAGACATGAATTGTATTAATTTTATGGTGCAGTGAACTAGTGGTTTAAGTGTATAAATTGATTTGTTATTCGTAAGGACTGGTCTCGAGTCTGGAAAATTAGGATCTATTTTGAATTTCCCCATTTTAAATATCATTGCTTACTGTTTGTTTCGAATTGAATTGTACTCCTATTTAAATTCTCGGTACAACAAGTGTTTTACATTCACTACAAGAAAACTGGGCATTTGCGATGGTAAATTGCCTCGTGAAGATGTCGCAAAAGACTAAATGAAACGGCCTTGCGACGTCTAGAAAAATGTCGCAATTTTCAAGTCGCAAAAATGATTCCCTTGCAGAGACATCGCAAGGTTTGTGATGCCTCAGAAACGTCGCAAAACCCTTGCAAGCTACTCTGTCGCAACAGACTAGCAAGTCTTGCGATGAAAACGAGATGCCGGGAAATGAGCGTCTTTTGCGACATTTGTTAGAGCAACGCCTGCGATGTATCTGCGAGGAAGTTCTTGCGAGGAGGTTGCGAGGTCTGGCTTTGCGACTTGTCTGCGAGGGCCGTCTTTGCGACTTTTATGCGAGGTGATCCTTTGCGTCTTTGCTGCGAGGGAAGTCTTTGCGACTCCCTTGCGACGGTATATTAATTAATAAAAATTAAAAAAAAAAAAAAACTAAAATTATAAAATAAAATAAATTTGATTAATTAAAAAAAGTTTACAAATTGTTTTTATCTCAATAACGATATGCAGAGGACCTTTTCATCACTGCCTTAATGGCAAATTGTGCTCCAATGTCAACTCTGTTACCTCTCCACCTTGACAAAGTTGCAGACCAAGATGTTCTTTTCTCCGATTCCACCTAGTTCTGAAGTCTAGTGGGTAAACTTCAATATCTTATCTTAACTAGACCTGACATTCAATTTGCAGTAAATTTTGTTTGCCAAAAGATGCATGCTCCAACAAATTCAGAATTCACTTTATTAAAAAGGGTCTTGAGATACATCAAAGGAACAATTACAATGGATCTCAGCTTTATGAAAGACACAGATTGTACTCTTCAAGCGTATAGTGATAGCGATTGGGCTGGATGTAAAATCACAAGACGCTCAACTGGAGGTTACTGCACCTTACTTGGCTCCAACCTCATCTCCTGATCATCCAAGAAGCAACCAACTGTTTCTCGAAGCTCCACAGAGGCTGAATACATAACTCTCTCTGAAAAAGCAGCAGAAATTACTTGGATCAGTCAGTTACTGCGAGAAATAGGCGTGCCTCTGCTCACTACTCTTGAGATGTACTGTGACAACCTATCCTTTGTCTACCTCACGGCTAATCCTGCTTTTCACCACCGCACAAAGCACTTTGAGCTAGATCACCACTTTGTCTGCGAACGTGTGGCTCTTGGATCCTTAATAGTAAAACGCATCCCTGCACATCAACAGATTGCAGACGTCATTACTAAATCTTTACCAGCAACAATATTTGATTCCTTGAGGTTCAAATTTGGAGTTCAAGCTCCACCCACTCCAAGTTTGAGGGGGAATATAAGAGAAGTGGTACCCAATTCACAACTCAAGCACACATCTTCACACTCAACAATCAAGGCAACGAAAATCTTTGCAAAAAGTAGAGCAACGAAAAAGACAAAGGATCGTACGACATCAAGCTGGCAAATCAACACACACAATGCATTTCTTGTATTAGAGGCTTTAGAGAACTAGGGTTTTAGTATCTCCCTTATATAAAGCTAAAAGTTGTTTGTGTATTGTTTAAGAAAGAATAATCTCAATGAAACAGTAAAAGTTCCAATTTTTTAAAAGCTCTCTGATTTTTAACACTATGATAGATCCTATGTCACACAATGCTAAAGTACCTCTCTGACCTCATTCAAGAAAATCAGAGGTAGAATTTATTTTTTTTTGTCAACGGTAAATTATATTGGGCCACAACTGGCCGGCCCAATAGCCAAATTTCTATCTAATGTAGGCGGAGCAACTCGATCCCTGGTTATGCAAATGAGCTGTCTTATGTGAACTTACCGTCTGTCAGTAGGCTAAGAGCCATTTGCATCAGAGGTAGAATTAGACCGTGAAAAAAAAACATTGAAAAGACATGTTCATTATTAATTTCATATACAATTTCACTTTATGAAACAAATAAAAGCAAGAAAATTAACGAACCACACACATACACATGTAAGTTTTTTATTTAAGAAAACAAAAATATAAGATACTTCTTCTAATGATCGTGCCTCCATCCTCTCTTTCCAAACCCGGTTGGATGATTAGGACTAACCGGTTTACGTCTGATATCTGATTTTGGGTTAGGACTCCTAGGACCAGGATAACTTGATGTCAAGGCTCCACCCGAACTTGACGATTCACAACCTGATCCATGAATCGACCCGTTTTTAGTCGATGAATTCCAATACGGCATGAATGAATTTCCTTGAAGCTTGACGGTTCTGCCTTGGTCCCGGACTTTAGCCTTTGCAGATGCTGTTGGAGCCATATAACTTGGTTTATGGATTGGACTTTTTCGTTGCTTATGGGCTTGTCTATATGATCCTAAGTCTATATACTCTCGATCAATTAGACCGATACTGTTGTCATTGAGACTACTCGGAGTGGTCACATCCATTTCCAATGTCTTTTCCGATACATCATCATCAGATGTTGTAGTTGTAGCAGCTGTCGGGAAAGCTGGATACGGAGGAGGATTGCGTTGTCCATGACCAGAAACTAGGCCGGTTTGACGGTTTGTGTATGGTTGTGCAGACATCCAATGATCAAGCCAATTCCAAGCCCATTGGGTTCTATCTGGCCCATTAACAGAAACCCCAATTGTCTCCTCATCTTTTGTATGTTGCATTTGCCGCTTCAATATGAAAACCGAAATCATTAGCAAAGATTAAGGGTTTACATATGTTACAAGAGAGGCGACCATGACCTGGTAAGTATATGCATAAGCGAGAGCTCTCTCTCTTTTCATCATTCCTTCACTTCTCTCTTTTTCCTGTATTATTCAAATATTGTAATTACTTCATAACTATATTGGAACATTTTATCCAAAAAGAAAAACTATATTGAAACAAGAAATTGATGGACGAGCTAGCTCTAATAGCAGTATCACCCGCTTGAATGTCAGCTTGTGTGGAAATGGGGGATATAACTAAAAGCTGTCTCCAAGTTTACTAAGAATAGAGTTTCGATCTGAATTTCACGTTTAGCAACAAAAAAAATATAAGAAATTTTGAATTATCTACATTACCTTTCCTGGAGTTTGGTACAGGCTGGTGCGGTTAAGTTCGTGCAATTTCTTCGGTTTTTCTCGTTCGGTTTGGTGACCTGTAAAACCTATTTAACCATAGAAATATTATGTCCACCTTTATAAATGTGTAGATATTGAATTGTATTGAAATCATTTCAATATGTACGTACGGTTGTCTGGTTTTTCCATCCCGGACCGCTTCTCTTCTTCCTCAAACTGTTGTTTAAACCGGTCATGAGCCACTTGGAGTCTTCTCGCTCTGACTCGTCCTTGGACACGAACCAACGCTTGCATACATTTCATAGTCATTTGTGCTTGCTTTCGTACATGGTTCCCACGGACCAATGCTTGTAGCCTAACTAGTCCTTTTAACGCACGAAGTGCTCGTCTCGCCTACATTACAAAACAAAACCACAAACAAAATCATATATATATTTTTTTGTTAACCGTTAATTCAATAAAAACGGATCCAAAACCTAAAATGAGGAATCTAACCGATATTATTAGTTGTATCATCTTAACCCTCGATTAAATACAACTCAGCAATCAAATCATATTCCCTAAATTTATGGTTTGACATTAGTCTTTTTTTTTTTGTCAGCGGCAAATTATATTGGGCCAGAACTGGCTGGCCTAATAGCCAAATTCCTACGTAGTGTAAACATGAGGACTCGATCCCAGATTATATAAATGTGCTGCCTTAAGTGAACTTACCACATGCCACTAGGTTATATGCCATTTTTTACATTAGTTTATAAGTACAGATAAATTACAATATATAAATAACTCTGTATTTCAAAAACTTTGATTTTTGATGATAAAATGTAGGGATGTGAGATTACCAAATAGCCCCTGTAATACGATTGGATAAGCACGGCGGCACTATCTTCCTCTGTCTGGTGGTTGTAACCGGAAAGTCGGACAACTTTAGCCGCGGCTTGAGCTGCTGCGACGGCGGCTTCAGCAGCTGCTGCAGTGGCTATAGCTACAGCCATAGCGTGTTTTCTGTCTCCAACATTGGTTGCTGGAGTAGAAGCTGTGCTCTCCACGTCATGAGAGATCTCCGGCGAACTTTCTGCCGGAAAATTTTCAAACGACACGACTTCTTGTGTATCATGTTGTTGCTGCCATCTATCGCCGTTATTGTTATTATCGGCATTGTTTTCTCTCTGCATACAGTTAAATAGTAGTCAATTATAAAAATTTCCATCTTTCTAAGGTTGTTGGATAATGATTACTTCCTTTATAAATTTTTGTGTTTTACGTCCAAAGTCTTCAACTTTTTACATCTCATGATCTTTTATGTATGTTATATTATTATCATTATAGTGAATTGCTAGTTAAAGTTTCAACTACTCAGCTCCTTAAAGTTAGTCTAGTGATAGATTGTCATGTAATTAGTCAAAACTATAAATCAAATTCTTATAAACACAGATTAAAAAGGTGTGAATTATAACAATTTTTAATTTATAGAAAATATATAAAAAAGATAATAAAGATTGTGGGGCTAAAGTAAGATAGTGGTAAAAAAGGATCTATACTAGAGTAAGGTGTAGAAATGCTTAGCAATAGATACAACTTGAGATATATAGGTGGGGAAATAAATGGAGTGGAGTGATGTTGAGGGAACAAAGCAATGCACATGAAATTTGGGAGTGAAAGAAAATTTGATTTTTTTGTAGGTCACAATAAAATAAGATTTTAATGCTTTGATAAGGAGCCTGCTTAGTCCATCTCTTTCACAAGGGGACCAATCTTTTTAGGCTTTTTATCAAAAAATTTGGTCTAAATATTTAATATTTGTAACTCAACTTGTCATACATTTATTAAGATGAAATATCTTATTATTTTCTTTACTCTTTGTGAAGCTATAATATGTACATAAATGTTTAGTTTTTTTAAGTTCTCACTATACAGTGCAGAAATAAGGAAATATATTGTGTTTATTGTAACAACAAAAATATGTATGTATAGTACGCAAAAATGCTTTCAATCAAGAAAGAAAATGACATTATTGCTTATTTATGAAGAAATTAGTTATGCAGTCATGTTACTTAATTATATCTTATTTTTCAAGTTATTTTTGGTTAGAACTTAGAAGTGTAATCAAATTAATCAAAACGTTATGTATACTTGTGACCTATAATAACTATCAACTTTTTTTTTCTTTCTTTTTGGGTTAATCTTCCTTGAATGGATTTTGAAGATCCCCATATCCTAAGATTTTCTAATACAATGTATTGTAATATCATATTATGCTAAATACATCAATGTATAAAGGTATTATATATTGGATTACCTTTGAGTCTTTAGGAGATGATTTAAAGACTTTCTTCTTCACAGTTGAGAACCACCCACCACTTCCTTTCTTCCCCATTTCAGGCAAAATTCTTTGATCTTAAACACTAAAATACTGAAAAATTATTGTTATAAAATGCTTAATAATATTAAAAATATCTGAATATGACAAAACCCATTAGAGAAGTAGCCAAAACCAAAATGTATAACACTGCCACAACATGCATAAAGGTTATACATATATATATGTGGAAATTCAGAAACTTACATGTTTGTGTAATATGTGATCAAGCCATTAGATTGAAGAGAATTTTGAGGTTTTAGAGAGAGAATGAGAGAGAGATAAGAGGTGAGAGAGATAGAAGTCACAGACTTAAGTTGAGAGAAGATGGAGAGGTGTGTTTCACTTTCACCACCGATAATGAAAATCATTAACGGAGTCACGTGGAGTTTGGCTAAACGCCGTTAAGTGTTTTTACGAAGTTCACGAGGTGTTTTAGTTTTGTCTTTTCTTATTTTTAGCACCAATCGCTTTTATTTTCTTCTGTACAAAGTCATCTGACATTTGTCAATGATCGGATTCTAGCTATATTTACTTATTTCTTATCTGTAAAATTTAATATTTGACTTTTTTTTCTTCCGTATTGTGGACTTATATTTATTTCATATTGCTGACAAGAAAATGTATGTTTGGAATATGTAGTTATGATATTGCTGACAATAGTTTAATTGGTATGTTAGTGTATAACAAGTTAATATCTAGATATATTATTAACTTGTGCCGAAATATCTCTTAACGGATTTTATACCCAAGTCCTCCTTTGTTTTCCCCTTTACAGCTGGCTACAAGTGCTTTGTCGATGCATTCTGGAAGTGTACAGACAGCTACTTTTGATTAGGCTGGTTATGTTTTCCGGATTCGGTGGAGAGAGAATTAAAAGGAACGCGAAGAATCCATAGGAGTCTATCAGCCCTACATTATGAGGTAGAAGCGGTGGTATGGGCAATGGTCTCCTTACTGGAGCACGATATTGGGGAGGTAGAGATATTGACGGACTGTGAGACAGTGTGGAAGATCTTTAGTCATCCTGCGGATTGGCCAACTTTTCAGCCTTACCATGAAAAATTTCATAGGCTAAGTTCTCAATTCTCATTGTTCTCCTTATCTGTTGTACCGAGACAGTTGAACCACAAAGCGGATTCTCTAGCCCGTTGGGCTAGAGTTACCGAGAATGGCTCACTGTTCCCTTCGTAATATAATCTCCTGCCGTCGACAAAAAAAAAAAAAAAAAAACTTGAAATCGAAAATTTGGTTCATTACATGTAATGTACTGTTATATATACACAAACGATTTGATTGGTTGTACTTAAAAACTCGTTTGCAAACAATAGGTTTATGTTGCTCGTCTGAAATCAACGGTAAAACAACTGTTTATAAGAACGATTGCTTGAAATTATTATGGTTGTTTGAAAAACCATTTTCAAACGGAGTTATATACCATCAGTTTAAGAAACGACCGTCATTATAGTACAAACAATCGTTTATTTTTTGTATTTTACGCATAATTCTAATTTTTTTAAAAATAATATCTAATTTGTATTGTGGTTTAAGAAGAAAAAATAGTTCATTTACATTAAAAAATCATTTATTAGTATGTAAATAATAATTTTTAAAAATTGTAACTTAGTTTTATATTTATATCAAAAATGTTAAACTATATGTTATTGCATGATTTTTAGAATATTTATTCAAAAAGTTATTTTTGCATACTAATGAAAAATGCAAGCATGGTTTTTTTTTGTCAACGACAAATTATATTGAGTCACAACTGGCCGGCCCAATAGCCAAATTCCTACATAATGTAGACGGAGGGACTCGACGTTATCATTGGTGACATGAGTTTGATATATCCAAAGCTTTTCAAAATATGAAGTGAAACTTTAAAATGTTTATAAATACAGATTATCCGAGTTATAATCTTATGTTTCTGAAAATTAAATTAAATTAGATATAATAAGAAAAGAACAAAAATGAGAATGTGAAGTTGTTTTAATGACGGCGACCTAACTTGTTAACGAGGACCCAAGACCTACACCACCTTCAAATTTGGACCACCTTCACTACTCATTCAGTCTCATTCATCCACACGAATTGATATATTACATTTCAGATGTTGAATAACTGATCACTAGATCAAGAAAATTGTGGAGTTATGAGATGTGTATTAATCAAGAACAAAGCTTAAATTTGTTTTTTCTTTTCTGTAATCAAAGCGTAAATTTAAATTTTTTTTGGACATATGTTATAAGTGAAAGTGTTTAGGGAGAAACATTGAGCTTCATGTCTCATGCTCGAAGCTGATTCCAAATTCAAGACAAGACAGAAACTAGTCAATTATGGTCCATACAATAAAAGCTGGCTCGACAGGTGTCAATATTGTCCAACCACAACACAGTCTATTGGAGAAAAGTTCATGACTCAAATACTAGTGACAAAGTTAGGCCCATAAACTATCAGAAGCTTATTGGGCCTTTCATTTTTCAATGACGTAATTAAAATTACATTACGATAGACAATAATCGATTTTTTTTGTCAACCATAGAAACACTACGGACCTAATTTGACCAGTGTATCAGTTTTGTGATTCAGATGTCCTGGAATGACGGATAATGAACAGAACAAAAACCATAACTTAAGTCTATGAAATTTCTCCTAATACAGAATAAAAGCCGGCCACTCCTCTGGATGATAAGACCGTTTTACAGTTTATAATAATCGAAATTATATAAAGAAAAAAATAAAGGAAGATATTTTTTGCGAAAAAGGCAAAAAATTAGTGAACATATTTTATTCGAGAAGAAGACTGAAGATGATGGAAATCATAACTACGCTTATTTAAAAATGGAAATTAATACTAAGAATTGCATCAGAGAAAGAGAATTTGGTTTGGAATTATAACCAAATGGTTCAATCCCATTTACTGCACATGATACACTTTTTTTTAGTTCAAACCAAATGGTTCAATTATCTCATTAAGAAAAAAAAGTCGAGAGTTATGTTGAAATTAACATTTACTCTTCCTATTTTTATTTGCTTGATTATTTTTATTTGTTTGGTGTTTTAGAAAAAAAATTATTTTATTTTTAATTGATGTTTTAAAAATTTTATATGAAATGTAATATATTTTTAATGTTTTTAACCAAATTCTATATTTGTGATTGACGGAACTTGTGATAATATTCGTAAAATTCATAATACATCAACTAATTAAAAACAGGAGTATATTTTTATTGGTTATATTTGTTAGAAAAGTTTATTGTTTGATAAGTCAACCAATTTGGATACTACAATACTATTTAACGTCCAATTTATTTGGTTTAGATAAATTTCTATAGTATTCTTTGGTTTGATAAAATTTCATCGCTATTCTTTGGTTCAGCAATATAATTGGTTGGTTTATGGTAACTTTCAAGCATTACATACATATATCTTTCAGATTGGTTCATATATAGACATAAGATATTGACTAATATTGTTGTTGGTTTACATTAGATTTTAATACAATTGGTTGGTTTAATATTATAGCAACCACACAAATTTTAACATGATTCACCTTATAATACGACATTCTTTGGTGTAAGAAAACATTGTAAGTCAAATTATTTATAAATATTTCACATGAATTATGAATCTACTACATTTGTAGTAACATATCACATATTTATGGATTGACTTTATTACTTTTACCACCATTAGAAATTAAATGTAAATATAATAGTGTAAAATGAATAATAAATGTTTGAAATCATCATATCATATATGTACTACAATACTATAATTTGTTTGGTTCAACTAATTACAATAAATTTATATTAGGATAAATTAATTATTTACCAAAATAACTAAAATATAATTATATGTATTTCTAACTAACTAAAAAATTCGTATAACAAAGTTTGATAAATTCAAATTTTTTGAAATTACTTGACCAAGATATTGAATTTTTCCTCAAATGAGTGAATTTAGAATTTCTGATTGTAGCGAGGGAGAACTCTGATTTGGAATTTTTGTTTAAAATCGAAATTTTAATCTCATTTCCGAATTGATTATATATTTAATTTGGTAAGATTAGACCACCTCCAATATTGAGTCTCTTAATTTAAGATTCTATACAATACATTACTAATATCTTTTATAACAATTTAATTTTTATTTAAATTTTAAAATTTTAAAATAAATTGTTCAATAATTGTCTAACATATGTTAAGAACTCTCTCTACCAACTCTTTTTTAAGAACCTTATTTCTCCTTCTATCATACATTTTCGTATTTTTATTTTATTTTATTAGTGCTAAGAAACTTTAGAGCATCTATAACCCTGAATCTCTTAGGGATCTCTAAAAAAAAGAATTAAAAAAAGTGAGCCAATTCGAGTTCGCTACGCGGCGAACCCGGTTCTTAAATAGACACTTTTAAGAAATAGTTTGAATCTTAGGTAAGCACCTCTTATAGTGTTTTGTCCAAAGTAAATAGTTTGAATCTTGAAAGACTAACTATTTTTTGTGTGTTTACTTTAAGGATACAATTGTAATATTGCAATTAAACAAAAAAAACCAAGTGCATACAGATTTGGGTGCATATGTGTAGTTGGATCTTGTAATTAATTCTAACTGCTGGGATAAAAAAGATAAATATAACAATTTTTTCTTTCTAAAATTATTTATTTATGTCTTTGATTGGGGAGAGTATTTGTGCTCAAGAGAGTAATCCTGCCATTGATCCGACTGAAGAAAGACCTCAGAGATTTTCTAGAAGCAGCCGAAGCACCGAGAGAGAGAGAGAGAGGGAGAGATTCTCCGGTAAAAATAGCGAGCAATGTATCCGACCAGTCAACAGGTTTGTTGAAGAATCTCACTGTCATTTCCGATAAACTTGAAAACCAAAGCAGTTGATTAGTCGGGAAACAAAGGATTTTAATTTGATGGGGTCATCAAATTCTTTCTGTAATTTCTGGAATTTGGTGCAAAGACTCGTTTTTTCTTCTCGAATTTTGTTTCTTTTGATTGCATGCGGCCACATTTAATGAGTTTTGTTCTTCGCTTCCAGATTTTGGTTAGAGGCAATTACGGTTTTGAGAGTTGCATAGAGGGTTTATGTTTTAAGATTTTACGAATTTGAGGATTAGGGTTTGTAAAGGAATGATTTTTTTAACTCAGAATTTGCATTCAATTGTAGATTTCGTTTCAGTCAACTCCGATGAATGTTCAAGATCCATCAACGAGGATGGTTTTGGACCAATCTTCACCAGTTTCAAGAGATGAAACCCAGAATGGAGGAGGAGGCATTGCTCAAGCCGAGTTTTTGATGTTCAATATCAAGAGGCTTCAATCTGAATGTGAAGCCATGGGTCACAAAATCAAAGTGCATGAGGATAGCCTCAAATTTCTCAAGGCGAAGAAAACCAAATTGGATGAAGCAATCGTTGACTTGCAAGGTTCGAGATTTATTATTCTTTCATAAAGCTACATTTCAGCAATTTGTTTTTTTTTTGGGGGAGGATTAGATTTTCAAGTGAATTATAATGTCTATATCTCATTTCGTTTTTCAGGTAATATGAGTAAGATTCGTTCTCATAGAAGTGAAAACTGTGATTCCAATCATCAGGGTGAAGATGTCAATGAACAGATCCTTCGGCATGAAATGTCAGCTGCTGGAGTTTTAGGTCTGGTTGAAACTCGCCATGGCGTTCAGGCTTCTCAGTTGATGTTGACAAAAGGTGTCATTGGTGTTGTAGCTAAGCTTGGGAAAGTTAGTGATGAAAATCTCAGCCAGTTAGTTCCACTTCTCACTGTCAGATTACCCTTAAATTATCAGTGTCTCAGATTCTGTTACAAACATTTTAATGATGTATCTGTAATCTTAAAACTGACAAGTTTCTCTCGCTCAATGCAGGGTTTTGTCGGAGTATTTGGGGACTCGCTCAATGTTGGCAATTGTGTGCAAGAATAATGACAGTGTTACAGCTTTAGAAACTTATGACAACAAGGGAAACATCGATAGAAATTCTGGCCTTCACGGGCTTGGTGCTTCGATTGGCAGAATGATTGAAGGCAATTTTAATGTCATCTGTCTTGAAAATCTGAGGTACTAATCTTTTGTTCAAATCTTTATTTAATTTTTTTTTTTAAAAAAATTTGTTATATACTTTCATGTGCAATCCTTTTCTAATAATTGTATTGATGACTTTTAGGCCCTATGTTGGTCAGCACATAGCTGATGATCCACAAAGAAAGCTTGATCTTTTGAAACCAAAGTTCCCTAATGGTGAGTGTCCTCCTGGGTTTCTCGGATTTGCTGTGAATATGATACAAATCGATCCACCCTATTTGCTCTGTGTCACATCATATGGATATGGTCTTCGTGAGACCTTGTTTTTCAGTCTATTCTCCCGCCTTCAAGTTTACAAAACAAGGGTCGATATATTTAAAGCCCTTCCATGCATAAGTGATGGTGCAATATCTTTGGATGGAGGAATCGTTAGGGCACCAGGGATCTTTACTCTTGGGAACCGGTAACAGTCTCACAATTCTTAAACCTGAAGCTTATTTCCCTCTTTGGATTCTTTTCTTTCTTTCTTGTTCTTATCCACTGTTCTGAAACAACTGCAAATCTCAGTGATGAGGTGAATGTGAGATTTGCAAAGCCAATTGCTTCACGCACGATGGACAACTATAGTGAGAATGAGAAGAAACTGAAAGAGCTGAAATGGAAGAAGGATAAAACGCAGGAAGACATAAAGCGAGAGCAAGTGCTCCGTGATCAGGCCGTCTTTGACTTCGGCAAGAAGAAAGAAGAGTTTATTCGAGTTTTGGGTCAGAGCTCAATCATTAATTAGGTACTAAAACTAGTTCTCATGTCTGTTTCTGACACTTCTATCATAGCATAGATGTTTCAACCAAGTCCCAACTTTGATGTCTCTTAAAGAAAATCAATGAAATCGTCTACATGATCATATCTTTAATGTATTTATCTCAGAAATCTTTTTTTTTAATGGCTAACATTGATATATCTGTGTTGTGTGGTACTCAAGCAGCCCAGATAAAAAGGGAGCAAGCAAAGAAGCATGGAGCTCTAAAGGAATCCTATTTTGACTCTAAAAATGTGTTTTAGCTTACTTTTTTATTCCATGGAAAGCAATCTAATCAGATGATAGATTAAAAGGAATTTCGGGAAGGGTAGTAGACCGGCTTGGTTTTAGATCGGTTAGCTTCGGTTTTTTGGTTCTAGTCTTTATCTGTTTCGGTTTTGAGTTGACTATGTACATAATCTAACCAGATGGTAATGTTTCTATTTTTTTCTTGTACCGGCATTTAGGTTTCAGTGCTTCCTACTCACTTGCACTTCAAACTATTGTCAGAGATGGTTAGAAAATTTCAACTCCTTGCATTGATATATGTGTATATTGTACATCCAAAATCGGCCAAAAGGAAATAGCTTGGTAATGAATAGAGTTAATATAACAAGGACAATTTGAATATCCGACCTCACCATATCTCCAATACTACTGTTCTGCAATTACGGCATATGTTTATTGGGAACTCGGCCAAACAAAGCACAAACTTCGCAAAAATTGCCAAACAAAACATAATCTTTATCACTGACCAAAAAAAGCATGAACTATATTTGACTAACACACTATTAAAGATTGTGTTTTGTTTGATAATTCTTACGAAGTTCGTGCTTTGTTTGGTCGATTTCCCTATCTTTATTGCTACAAAGTTCACACATTATGTAATGATACAATTCGTAATAAAAGTTACCGAAGCTTATTGGACCTTCATTTTTATTTTTTCAGTAAAACAAAGATACTTGATGACGTAATTTAATTATATTTTCTATGTTTTTCTTTTCTGTAAAATGAATATGATGAAAGTTTTAGAAACAATACGGAAAAATAAAAGAAAATGATGCAATTTCTCCATCGTGAATTTAGAAAAATAAGCACGACAAAGAAAAACATGACTTTGCAAATAAAAAATGCAATACATATACTTAGCAACAAATTCCAAAAACACCATAACACATTACTCAAGATTCTATCTCTCAACTAATTATTTGTGACTTGTATCATTTTCATTATTCACAAGCCAAACTTCATTTTCTTCTTTAATGATCAGTCTTTTCGATTTTTCTTCCTGCAATTAAATATTCATTTTTTGTCGTCCATAGCAACATTACATTATTTCTAGTTTTCAGTTTAGTTAGTTTCAGTTTTTATTTTGTAAATTTGTGTTTATCCTCCTAACCTTTCATATTTTGTAAGTGATTATTAATAATTACATTTCATTTTTCGTAGTTATTTATTTTTTCTATTAGTTAATATGCAAACTTTTCGATAAATAGATATATTTTCAACCAAATTGAAAAACTAAGATTGACTAGAATAAAATTGAAAAACTAATCTTTTGATATTATTATCTTTTATATCTTTTTATAAAATAAAATGAACTCAAATGCAAATGGCATCTAATCTAGTGGCAGGTGGTAAGTCCACTTAAAGCAGCATATTTGCATAATCTGAAATCGAGTCTCCATGCATATATTATGTAGGAATTTGGCTATTGGGCCGGCCAGTTGTGACCCAACATAATTTACCGTTGACAAAAAAAAATGAACTCAAATGTGCCAAATAAATACAAACTTTATTTGACTTCACAATTCAAACCCAAAATTAGTCAACTCTAACAATCTTCAACATCTGTTAAACCTGTAAATTTCTTAGTTTCTGAACATTTTTTAGTTACCAAAATACGTCAATCCCTAATTCTCCTTTAATATTCCTTCTCTTTTCATGAATTTTTCTCTTCCAATTTTCCTTCCTTTTGTATCCAGTTTCTTATATTTCCAGCTTAATTTTGGATTTTAATTTAAATTGAAGTGTTGAACATATTAGAAAAATAATTGAACTCAACTAAAACTCATCAAATATATTTTAATTTCTTAAAACTTTCATGTATAACGTCAACATTGAAGATTGGGGATAGAAACAGACGAAGAAGAATCGAAGCTCACCACACTTTGTGTAGGAAGAGGCACCAACACAACCGAGTATAAAATAAAATGGGAGAAAACGAAGATTCACAATAATAATCACAACACTTGCACTTTGTATTAGTCTATATCGAAGAGACTAGAGGGTTAAGGCTGAAGAGGCCAAAGACCGCAAGGTCAAAAGAAGGATCAAAGGAGAGTCAAGGCCGAAGTCATGAAGACAAGGCCAAAGACCACCTTAAAGAGCTCAAAGAAGGAGGAAAAGGACCATAAAGGACCCACAAAAGTCCCCAAATGTATCAAGGAATCAAAAAAAGGTCATAAAAGGATGTT
>JAKUCM010001049.1:0-27696 GCA_023374145.1 Lepidium sativum | reverse complement strand
GTATAAAGATTAAGGGTTAAAACGTGGGTTAATTTTTTTTAGCACAGTTATTTATATTTAAGAAAATTGATTTAAAAATAATAATAATTTGACAAACGAAATTAAGAAAAGTACAGCTCATTTGCACAATCAGGGATCGAGTTCCTCCGTTTACATTATGTAGAAATTTGGTTATTGGACCGGCCATTTGTTGTTTAATATAATTGGCCGTTGACAAAAAAAATACTAAAAAACAATTTTTTTTTCAACTAATGTAATGGTTTTAAATCCTAATTCCACTAGAAAATAATTCAAAATAATTATTTTGTAATTACTTACAAATAAAAATTATTTAAAAAATGGACCTATATATATTAAAGTTTAGAATATAAGTATTTGGCTAGATATTGGATTGTAAAAATGATCAAACATAAAACGTAAAATGTAATATACTTCTAATGTGTAGTCTACATGAAAATTATGAATCTACATAATAAACTACAACGATTACTTAATTGCACACAAAGAATTTGGTTCCCTTTTGATTTTGCTACAAATAAATATTTTCTTTTCACTGAATAATATTATTAAAATCAGAATAGAATATAAGGGTAGAATACAGTAGAAGAAAAAACTAAAACTAAAAACAAACATAAATATTTGTGAAAAATTAAACCCAAAAAAAAACAATAATATAAAATTCTAAAAAAAACTATATTAGAAAAACCAAAGAAAGAGACTCAAAAAACCTACTATCCTAACCAAAGATCAAGATCACCAATGACTAACCAATACTCAAGTTGATCGCGGAGCTTCCTATAGCGAATATGAATACCTCACAATTAAAGAAAAGTCTGCTACACGAGTTTTCAAATTGTTCGAAATCACTAAAAGAAACATATCTAGAATTCAGACCGAAAATAAACTAAATGACAGAAAAGATTGTTGTAACTCGAAAAACTACTCTGGA
Organism: Lepidium sativum; assembly: GCA_023374145.1. Classification (NCBI taxonomy): domain Eukaryota; kingdom Viridiplantae; phylum Streptophyta; class Magnoliopsida; order Brassicales; family Brassicaceae; genus Lepidium; species Lepidium sativum. Next base: position 26,747 of record JAKUCM010001049.1, on the reverse strand, counting down.
AAAGATGAAGTTGAAATATGAGTCCAAAACAAGATCATACCTCGAGAACGAATTAATCCTCTAGACGGTTAAAATCAAACCAGACTAGCAAATCTACCAATCGAACCCAAAGAAAATAATCTAGAAAATCATCAGAGCACAACAAATAACTAGTATCTAACCTCGAACCTAACATAATATAAAAATAATCTAAACCATAAACTAAACGAACAATATAAACTCCTAACCGAAATACATTAACCAAAGCAAAAAAGGCCAAATATTGATAATTGCTCGTCACAGACAAGATTGAGACAACGAATCATTGTCACTCATACCTTCACTGCAAAGAGCTTAGACCACCACCAAGAAGACCTCCGACACATTACATTATAAAAATAACTCATCTTACGGAGAAGCTCACAACCAGATCTAACCTAAAAATTTTTGAAGTGATCAACGCAAGAAGATAAGAGCTTTAAGAAATTTGTGCGTGAAAAGAGTCTTTTGTTGAGTCTTTTGTTATTTTCTTATTCAAATAATGTCTGATGATTTCGATCAAAGTAGTTGCAGTAGAAGTGTTGTTCTGTTTCTCTGCAGTTTTTTAGGAGTTTCAGTTGTTGTAAAGGCTATAAAAGTCATTCGTATTGCATTGAATAAATCAGAGTTTTCAGCATCTTATATAGAGAGAATTTGATCTTACAAAATGGTATCAGAGCTCGCTAGATATATAAAACTAGAAAAGAAGCCACAGCTTCGAAACTAAAGTGAGAAAGAGAGATGGGTGATGACAAGATGAAACTTTCTAAGTTTGATGGACATTGGGACCACTTGAGCGAGGTCATGGAAATTTTCTTCAGAGTAAAGAGGTTGTGGGGGATCATGGAGAACGATTTTGAAGCACCTGCAACAACCACAATGATGACGACAGAGCAACGTCAACAACTTGATGATGCCAAGACGAATGATCACAAGGTCAAGCACTATCTATATTAGTCCATTGATAGAGTGACTTTTGAGCAGATCTTGGACAGAAAAACATATGGGACTCGCTCATATGGGACTCGATGAAGAGAAAATATGGTAGAAATGAGAGAGTGAAGAAGTCTTTGTTGCAGAGATTGTGAAGAGACTTTGAAGTTATCGAAATGAAGGAAACTGAGAATCTAAAAGAATATTTCACTCGTGTCTTAGCAATCACAAATCAAATGAGAAGCAATAGAGAAGACATGAAGGATTCCAAGGTGATGGAGAAGATTCTCAGGACTCTCAGCGAGAGATTCATGTATGTGGTGGGGACTATAGAAGAGTCTAAAGACATTGAGAAATCTCACTCGAAGAACTGCAGAGCTCGTTGACAGTGCATGAGCAGAAAAGTTCAAAAAATGTGAGAAAGGTGATGATCATGTACTGAACGTCACACATGGAAGAGGTTTTGGAACGAGAGGCAGAGGTAGATGACGAGGGCGAGGGAGGACGTTTCTCGATAAAAGCACAGCGGAGTGCTATAAGTGTCACCGTCTCAGACATTTTTGAAACGAATGTCCAAAGTGGGAAGAAGAAGCAAATTTTGCATACCAGGAAGAGGAGATGTTGTTAATGGTGTATCTTGAGGAGATTGAAGAAGACACTGAATCAAACATGGAGATGCTATTGATGACGTACATTGGAGATCAAGAAAAGATGAGGAAGAAGGCTTGGTTTCTTGACTCAGGTTGTTCAAACCATATGAGTGGAAATCAAGAACTATTTTCAAACATGAATGCAGAGTTCACTCACTCTATGAAGCTGGGGAACGATAAGAGATTGGAGGTCAAAAGAAAAGGAAACGTGAAGCTAGTCCTTAACGGTGCAATATACACTATCAGCAACGTGTACTACATCCCTGAGCTCAAAAACAATCTATTGAACATGGGACAGCTTCAAGAGAAACATGTGACAGTCGTCATATAGAAGGGAGCTTGCAAGTTGTATCATGATGAGAAGGGGCAAATTGCGGAGACCAAGATTAGCAGAAACAGGATGTTTATGTTGTTTAATCAAACCGATGATGGAGAAAAACCCAAACAGCAAAGATGTCTGCAAACTGTTACAGAAGACGTGTCAAAACTCTGGCATGAGTGCTATGGACATCTAAGTTACACAGGCATGAAGACTTTGCAAAGTAAGAAAATAGTATGTGGACTCCCAAGTTTATATGCACAAAGCTTTACTTGTCAATATTGTCTGGTGGGAAAGCAATCAAGAAATCATATTCCTAAAAAAAGCACATGGAGAGCTAAAGGAATTCTTGGACTTATACATTCCGACATTCGCGGTCCGATCAGCCTCATCACCACGAGTGGAAAGAGGTATGTATTGTGCTTCATAGATGATCACAGCATAAAGGTATGGGCTTACTTCCTGAAGGAGAAATCATAAGCATTTGATCTGTTTAAAACGTTTAAGAAAAAAATCGAGATGGAGACATGAGAAAAGATCAAATGCTTAAGAACCGATCATGGATGAGAATACATGTCGACAGAGTTCTTTGTGTTTTATAAGGAGGAGGGAATTTGCAGGCAGCTGACCACGGCATACACGCCGACAGAGTCCATGCTCTCGATGAGATAGGTACCAAAGATATTATGGGCAGAAGCTGTTAACTGGGCTTTCTACATCTTAAACCATTGTCCCACTCACTCAGTAAAAGATGTAACTCCTCAAGAAGCCTGAAATGATGTCTAGCCAAGTGTGCAGCATCTCAGACTATGGTCACATTCCTAATGAGAAGCGATGGAAGCTTGATGATAAGAGCACTGCTCGTATATTGCTTGGCTTCTCAGAAGAATCGAAGGGTTACAAGTTGTATAATCCGAAAACCAAGAAGATCACAGTAAACAAATATGTGATATTTGAGGAGACAAAAGGATGGGATTGGAAAGAAGATCAAGAGTTTCATGAGTTCGATCTATCATGGAATGATGATGATCATATTTGGGAAGAAAGCGATGAAGAAGTTGGAGGAGAGGAAGGTAACGATAAAGAGCAACCCACAGGAGAAACTCAAGTTGAGTCCCCGACAATTATCACGGAGGGTCGAGTTATAAGACGACCACAATACCTGAGTGATTACATCATCGTAAATGAAGTTGATGATGATGAAGAGGAAGTCAACATAGTAGAGGTAAATTCATTTGATCCTTCTACATTAAAGGAAGCAGAGAAAAACCTCAAGTGGAGAGAAGCCATGGATGAGGAGATACATTCGATTGAAAAAAATCAAACATGGGAGCTTATAGAGTTACCTGAAGAAGCAAAGTGCATCAAAGTTAAGTGGATTTACAAGACAAAGCTCAATGAACTCGGAGAAGTGAGCAAGTTCAAGGCCCGCTTAGTGGCAAAAGGTTACTCTCAAGAACATGGGATTGATTACACAAAAGTGTATGCACCAGTTGCACAACTGGACACTATCAGAACCATTTTGTCAACTGCAGCGATGAAAGCTTGGGATATTTATCAGTTAGATTTCTAGCCATCCTTTCTCCATGGAATTCTAGACGAAGACGTTTCTATACAGCAGCCTAAGTGGTATGAGGTTAGAGGCGAAGAAGACAAGATTTACAAACTCCATAAGGCGCTCTACGGTTTAAAACAAGCGCCAAGAGCTTGGTTTAGCCGAATTGAAGAGTACTTTGTCAAGGAAGGTTTTGAAAAAATCTCAGAATGAAGAAACTCTGTTCCACAAGACAAGCAATCATGGTAACTCTCTCTCTCTCTATGTCAGTATTTACTTTGACGATCTGATTTACACAGGAGATGATGTTTCAATGATGGAAAATTTCAAGAAGTCAATGATGAGAGAGTTTGACATGACGGATCTTGGAAATATGCGATATTTCCTTGAGATTGAAGTGATGCACACACCACATGGGTTTTACATTTCTCAGGCAAAGTATGCTCTTGAGGTTTTGAGGCGTTTTGACATGGAGAACTGCAACTCTGTATGCAGTCTAATGGTACTTGGGAGCAAGCAGGACTTAGATGATGCAGGAGAACGAGTAGATGAGACTTTCTACAAACAAATAATAGGATGTCTCATGTACATCACCACCACTCGATCGGATCTGCAGTTTTCTGTAAGTATTCTTAGTCAATATATGTCTAAGCCAACATCACTTCATTTGCAAGCTGCCAAACGGGTTCTGAGATATCTGAGAGGTACTGTGGACTTTGGAATATAGTACAAGAGGGGAGGAACAGGAGAAGTGTCAGTTTATACTAATAGTGATTTTGCCATAGACTTTGATAATAGAAATAGTATATCTGGGTATGTGTTTCTTATGAATGGAGCTGCAGTGACATGGTTATCTAAGAAACAACTGATTGTTACTCTCTCTACTACAGAGGCTGAATATGTGGCGGCATCCGTCTGTGCTTGTCAGGCAGTTTGGTTCAAGAGGATCTTGGAAGAGTTGGGGCACAATGTGGAAGTAAGCACAATTATTCTCTGCGATAATACCTCAACCATCAAGCTGTCTAAAAACCTTCTTTTTCATGGAAGATGTAAACACATTGGAGTTCGATTGCATTTCCTACGTGATCTTGTCAAAGAAGAAGTCATAAGTCTCGAGCATTGTGGTACAAGTAAACAAGTGGCATATATTTTCATGAAGGCATTGAAGCGTGAAACATTTGAAGAATTAAGGATCAAGTTTGGAGTTTGCTCAATCACTGATAAGCTGCAACTTGAGAACCAAGTCTAGCTTAGGGAGGGTTTGTTAGAAGTGATCAATGCAAAAAGATAAAATTGTAAGAAAGTCGTGTGTAAAACAAGTCTTTTGTTGAGTCTTTTGTTGTTTACTTATTCAAGTAATGTCTGATGATTTCGGTCAAAGTAGTTGCAGTAGAAGTATTGTATAGTTTCTCGGCAGTTTTTTAAGAGTTTCAGTAGTTGTAAAGGCTATAAAAGTCATTCGTATTACATTGAATAAATCAGAGTTTTCAGTATCTTATACAAAGAGTATTTGATCTTACAAAAACATTGAGGAAATAGGACACCGGCAGAAACAACTAAAAATGGTGAACGACATTGATGCTTACGGAGTCACCAAACCGTTCACCAGATAGATCTGAATATTTGAGATGCGGTTGTCAGGTTTTCGTCGAAATCACTTTCTTTTGCTACAAGTAAATTTATGAACAAAAAAACCTCTCGTAAACAAAATTTTTATTACCAAAACTAAAGATCCAAAATGTGCAACTTTTTGGCCCCAATTTGGCAAGTTGACAAGTGTTTTTTTCTAACATTTTCTCAAGTTCAAATTAAATATTGACAAACAAAAAACAAGAGAGTGTCGAGTGATAAGCACGAGCTTCTCGATAGCGCGTCGCGTGCCATGTCTCATTTTGTTACAGCGTATCCAAATTGTTTATCTCTTAACTGTTACGTGTGGGTAATGTAGGCCTTATTTATCCACATTTATATTACTCAATTTATACTTCTGAACTTTTTCAGTTTACTCCTCCTGTTTATAAATGTTTCTAGAAAAATCCCTTTACTTCTCTGTGATCACTAAGATTCTTATTTGATATGACCAAAGACAAAAGAGATGGTCTAAATTAAAAATTCGTTCCGCTTATAACATGGCAGAATATTTAATACATTTCGTGTGAACTTTTTCCATCTAAAAGTTGCTTCTAAATTTTGATTCCAGCGGTGGAAATTGACTCCAATCAAAGAAGGATCACTAGATTTTAATTAGGGTTTATATGTGATAAAGATATCTTATGGGGTGTTTCTGTAAGAAATATATAATATATTTTGAGAAATTTTTTTATTGAATCTCTCATTTTCACAATTCTTTTGGACTCTTGTGCTCAGAAAAATGCTATATAGAGTCGTCCATTTCGCTTCGTTTGTAACTTATAGCAAAATCTCTAATTACTTAATCTCTGAATGTTCAATATAGTGATTTTCAAAGTAATTGTGAATTAAAATTAATTAGAGATTTAATTGTGAGGATTAAAGAAGCTTCAATGGCCAGGGGTCGAAAGCTAACGATGAGCCAGAGCGAGAGGTATCTCGGAAGCAGCTACAGTTACGGTGACAGTAACGTAAACTCCGTCACCGACGAACCAGATCTCACGGAGGATGATATTTGGTCACACGGCGTTGATCACAGTCCCGAAGATCATCCAGAGATTGAGGAATCTCATAGCGCGTGGAACTCACGCGATATGATGGGGAGAAATGGGCGCGTGGGTGGTGGTTTGTCGTTGGCGTTTGAGGACTTGTCATCGTCGCCGAGGATCGTACACCAAATACGCGGCGGAGGAGAAGGAGGAGGCGGCGGAGGAGGGAGAATCGAGCGGAAGTTGGCGTCGTCGGCGCCGGTGAACGTACCGGACTGGAGTAAGATATACCGAGTTAACTCGGTTGAGTCGATACACGAGTCGGAGGAAGAGGAGGAGGAAGATTCAGGGATGATGATGCCGCCGCATGAGTACCTAGCGAAGAGCCAGAAGCGACGGAGCAGGAAATCAGGCGGAGGAGGCGGTGGTGCGTCGGTGTTTGAAGGAGTAGGAAGGACTCTTAAAGGACGAGAATTAAGGCGCGTTCGAGACGCGATTTGGAGCCAGACAGGCTTCTACGGCTAAGTTAGTATAATATATAAATTAAACCAAATAAACATTATAAATTTTCAACTAAAAAAACTGGAAAAATTTCTTATTTTGTCAGCTTGTATAATTAATTTTGAAAATACTTTTTTTGAATCCCGTAATATGTATAAGAGTTATATTAGCTTCCCATGCAAATGTTTTTTATTAGATGTCTAAATTGATTGTGAGAAAATTTTCATGAACAGATCCATGTGTATAATTTTTCTGTCTCTATCTTTTTTTATTCTGAGTATTGATTAATTTTAAGATTGTGAAGTATTTTAATGTCTTTATGATATTACAGAGGTATACGATCGAAAATATAATTTTAGTATCATCGGTTATAGAAAAACAAATTATTTCAGGATGACAAAAAGTTACAAAATAGTTATTAATAGTTTGTGAGAGGAACTTGAATGAATTCTTGATTTGGAGTCTCGTTCCAGATCATTAAAGATTTATAACATGAACATCTGAAACTTATAATTAGTAATGATAATAATAAACTATGCAAATTGGTTATAAAATGTTCTTCATCGTAGTGAGTTCATTTTTAGTTGTATATATGATGAATAATATATTAAGTGTTATGAAGCGCTTCATATGTCATGTAGTACGTAACAAGAATATTAATGATTGAGAAGCTATAGTGTTTATAATAGTAATTAAAAGATTGATTTGTCAATGTAATAATATTAGGTGTGGTTATTAAATTAAGTGATAATTAGATAATATTAAAATGAAAGTGAAGTGTTTGTATAATTAATGAGAACAGATGTGTCCTTGCAACATTATTGTGTCCACAGGTAAACTGTCCAAAGAATCCACTTCAAAGTGGGGGCATTCACGAGCAAGAAAAAGACACTATTTTCAATACATTTTCCCAAACATATTAATTCATCATTGGTTCATCAAATGGCATCTTCCTTGTATACATACCTACGTCACATAAAGTTATAATACCTAAATGATTTAATGAGATAACTAGTTTATACTTTATATACATGTAACTATACGTCGGTTTTTTTTCAAACGGTACCGATAAAGTCTAATTTATAGTCTAAGTTTATTATATGGAACAATCCACGTCTACATAAAATCGAATTATGATACAAAAATATGTAGAAATGAACATAACTACTTAACCAAAATAATTGTTCGATAAATTTACAATCAAACATGTACATATATGGTAAAAATAATATTGAGAGTGTAAACAAGAGTTAAGTCAACATTATTTTAGTACCTTCACAATCAAATCTAAAAAGATAATTCACAATTTAATTTAGTTGGCATAAAATCTAATACCTAAATACAAATCAAAATCAACTCAGAAAAAAAAATTGAACCTGATAAAATATTTTAATGAATCCTAAATATATATACTTAAAAAACTGAGTATCTGTATGTATGGATGTACACTAGAGATGGACACACTAGTAAATGGAGATGCATGAAGTTAAAGTAGGGTATGGATTGGGGTCAAAAGAAAGTGACACAAGTTAGAGAGTGTTTTGTGTTAAAGCATAAGAGTGGGAAAGTTTTGTCAACAATGAATTTGTGAGTTATGGCTTTGCCTTTGCCTTTTTCAAGAAAGGACCTTCGAAAGTGAATTTGATAGACAAGTCTTATACTATTCATCAAATCATGGCCTAATTAAAATTCATTTTTGTGGGCTCACTCATCACATCTCTTTCTACTCTTATCTCCCTCACCACCGCTCACCACTTTCTTTCTCTCTCTCAATTATTTGATTCCTTTTTATTGATTCCTTGCATTTATACATACAATCTAAAATCATCTCAAAAATAGATATACAAGGCATCTCTAAATTCAACTTAACAATATGTGTTAGCTAGTTTTACATCTTGTGATTGTCTTCTTATGAAAGTTGTTAAGGTAATTTTTTTTGTCAATGATAGATTATACTGGGGTACAATTGGCCGGTGCAGAAGTCAAATTCTTATATAATGTAGACGGGAGAACTCAATCTCTGATTACGCAAATGAAATATCTTAAATAGGTTTATCGCCGACCACTAGACTAATAAATTATGATTGAAGTTGTGATTAATAACAACTTAATATGCTTATACCATGTGTTTTTCAGATTAATATAAACTTTGATCCACAATGTCTTTGGCCATATAGGGATAGTGAGTATGTGGCCAAGTCAAGTGATCCCACTGGACAATAATGGTGAATGCTTCATTGACATAATTTCATACATTGGAGAGATAAATTGATGTCATGGGGGCCCAAACTGATGTTATAACCCAACTTCTAAAAACTATGCTAAACCACAAACAGTCTATTTTGGAATTAGAGTACATTCTCCATCTTGTAAATTAATTAATCAGAAAGAAGTTTCACCAAGTGAAAGGTGTTCAACCAAATTTTCTTTAAAAAATAATTTTTAATAGTGATTTGCAACAAAAAAAGAGAAGAAAGTTGTCGAAATCACAGAGCTAGGGTTCCCTAAAATTAGAGGATAAACAAGTTATAATTGCGAATTTCAGAGACTATTTATTTAATTTTACCAGACCAATTTCGGTTAATCCTAAACCGCTGATCTGGTTGGGGTATTTAAAACCTTTTGTCTTTATTTGGACCGCTTTCTCGTCAAGTCTTCAACTTTCTCTCTCCCATAAAAGGTTACGCTGACGCTGTCGCCGGAGTCACTCATCGCGGTTTGTAAAGTGCCAGGGTCGAGGCTCATCTAGCGAAAATCATGCCTTCGCATTCTACGTTTAAAGACCTCTGCCTAGATTTAAGGTTTTTGCTTATAGGGTTTAAGGGTGATTAGCGTTATCTAATTTTTCTGTACCATATGTTCGCTCACTTTTTCTCCAGACGAGCGAGATTCCTGTACGTTGCTTTCACGTCGCTAACAAATTCACCAATCCTGATCCAGAAGATATTCTGTTTAGTGCTGTCTGTTTGAATTTAAGACAGAGAAGATGGAATTCTCTTCATCAGTTCTCCCCAAGTCTCACAAGTCGACTGATAAACCGAGTTCTTCAGGAATTTCGAAGCTCACCCAAGCTAGCTCTAGAGTTCTACCACTGGGTTTTAGGGAATAACAATGTGGCTAAGTCCGAGAATCGTTTCGAAGCCTCTTATGTGATGATTCATTTGCTAGTTTATTCGAAAAGATTCGATGATGCTTTATCAATAACGGTGAATTTAATGTCAGTAGAAGGCGGAAAGCTGAGTCTTTTACATGTTTTATTGGGTTTAATTCGAACTTACCAAGCTTGTGGTTCGAGTCCTGATGTATTTGATTCATTGTTAGAGCTTGTACACAGAATGGCGATGCTGAAGGAGCTTATCAAGTAATTTAGCAGAGAAGAGCGGAAGGTTTTTGTGTTTCTGTTCATGCTTTAAATAATTTTATGGGTTGTTTATTGAATTTGAATGAGATTGATTGGTTTTGGAAGGTTTACAGGGAAATGGATTCTTTGGGGTATGTTGAGAATGTGAATACGTTTAATCTGGTCATATATTCGTATTGTAAGCAGAATAAGTTGTTTGACGCGTTATCTGTTTTTATCGGATGTTGAAATGTGGGGTTTGGCCTAATGTTGTTAGATTTAATATGATCATTGATGGAGCTTGTAAGATGGGCGATATGGGATTCTCCTTGAAGCTCTTGGGGAAGATGGGATTGATGTCTGGAAACTTCGTCTCACCTAATACTGTGACGTACAATTCGGTTATCAATGGGTTTTGCAAGGTAGGGAGATTGGATTTGGCAGAAAGGATCCGAATGACATGGTTAAATCAGGTGTTGGTTGCAATGAAAGAACCTATGGAGCTTTAGTGGATGTGTATGGTAGAGCAGGGAGTCAGATGAAGCCTTAAGGTTGTGTGATGAGATGACGAGTAAGGGGCTTGTTGCGAATACTGTAATCTATAACTCTATTATTTATTGGCTGTTTATGGAAGGTGACACTGAAGGAGCAATGGTAGTGCTGCGTGATATGATCAGTAAAAAAATGCAAATTGACCGGTTTACTCGCGCCATTGTTTTCAGAGGTCTATGTATAAACGGGTATGTAGAGGAGGCTGTTAGGTTTCAGAGACAGAAGAAGAAGCTCGTGGAAGATATAGTTTGTCACAATACTCTTATGCAACATTTTGTAACAAATAAGAAGCTAGCGTGTGCTGATCAGATTGTTGAGAGCATGTTGGTTCATGGTTTGGATCTTGATGCAATTTCGTTTGGTACTTTGATTGATGGATACATAAAGGAAGGAAGTTGGAAAGAGCAATTACGATATATGATGGTATGATCATGATGAAGAAAAGCCGAATCTTGTGATTTACAATTCTATTGTTCATGGATTAAGCAAAAGAGGATTGGCTGATGCAGCTGAAGCGGTTGTGAACGGTATGGTAAGCAAGGACGCTGTAACTTACATCACGCTGTTGAACGAGTCTCTCAAAACCGAAAATGTTGAAGAAGCTGGCAATATCATATCTAAAATGCAGAAACAGGGATGTAAGAAAGTGGTAGTCTGGTGACTTACGACATCTTGATCAATCACTTATGCAAGTTTGGCTGTTACGAGAAAGCAAAAGAGGTTTTGCAGATTATTGTTCAGAGAGGTATTGTTCCGGATTACATTACGTAAGCAACTTCGATTACATCGTTTAGTAAGAATCGCAGTGAAGAAGAAGTTGTGGAACTACAAGATTACATGATTCTTAATGGAATTACACCTCATGAACATGTATACCGATCCATTTTTCGTCCTCATCACGACGCAGAAAGTGGAAAAAAACCTTAAAAAGGTAATGAAAAAGCTTGTGGCAAATCCATGGATCTTGCAATGTCATGGTTTTGAGATCTGCGTTTTGTGGGAAAACTGATGAACCGTTAGGAAACTTTCGAAAATGCCTGGAGAACCGTTAGGACCCGCAACGATTCTAGTCAACGGTTGGTGTTATAGAATCAAGATGCTTAGGCCTGACGTGGACTTGTAAAGTAGGTACTTAATAGTTTAGTAAGAACTACCAATGCGGTTGCTTTAGCACGTGATGTTTTAACAATTAGGCGTCCAGATCTTTTGTAGTTACACCGGAAGGAATTTCACCTGATGCGCAGAGGAAACTTGCTCCATAATTTTGTTATATTCTTTGTTCATATATATATTCCTTTTTTCCTAAATAAATTATGTGTTCCATTATATAATGTTAATTGGATGGCTACGATTGCGATGGTAAATTCAGGAGTTGAGTTTGCATCAGCATAATGCACAGCCAACTCCCTTATCTTTGGAAAAAGCTACTTGTGGGATGATATGGAGAACAAAAACTTCATCCAAGATCCGCCACTTCTTTTGGAAAGTGACAAGGAATTACAATCAACCCCATATGCAAACAATGTCGTAATGCAGACGAAACGATCAACTATGTCCTCTTTTCTTGCACCTATGCAAGACAAACGTGGACTGCTGCTTCGATTCCTTTACCTTATCGTGGTTTATCGGCCATTTTTCCCCCATTATGAATGTTAATTATCTCCTGAAATATATGCAGTATAAATAGAGTCAGTGCACAAATCTGAAAGATAAATACTATGGCTCATTTGACATATATGGAAAGCTAGAAACTATGTGGTTTTTTAGAATACCCATTTGGATCATGCCGCATTATAAGTAAGGTTAGGGAAGATGTCTCTGCTTGCAATAATGTTGATAAAGTGCAGCAAATGAATATAATTAGTCATCTCAGAATAGAAATGGAAAGGAAGCGTTGGGAAAAACCAAGTGCATGTTGGCTAAAGTGTAATATGGCATACTCATGGGACCAACCCACTTCAAAGAGTGGTGCTCTTGCATGTGTTCGATACTCCCATGCCGCTCTGTCAAACCCTTGCTAAACAAACTCTATGTGGAGTCGTTCGGCTTGGAAATAGCCACGAGCAGTTTCGTCAAACACTAAAGCACTCTTCGAAAGGTGTCCACTTCGGTCGTAAGCATGGCGTGGTCTAGCAGGCTCCCATTCTTTGAAGTAGTCGAGCAATTATGGATTCCCCATCCCTACCCACTAAAACGATGATGGAATCATTGTGAGAACTAATAAAGTACGCGTTGGGATGAGATTCACAAAATTGTTGAGTGGGGAAAAAAAATACTTTACATGTTGTGTCTTCAGATCATTTCTCATCTGGTATTTTGGATGATTACAATAGGAGGCCAGACAATAGGATGGTCATTTTGCTGCATGTTAACTGTTGGAGGCCACACAAGTTCCGTAAGTCAACCCTTTATATTAAACTGGGCTCTGGAACCACATTTACCTTGATAGGTTGGGCACTTCCACTACCTCTTATTGGCTTATGTAATGTCAATTTGCCTACCTCAGCGAAGAATTTAGGCAAGATATTTGTGGTAGTATTCAGACTATCATCATTGTTCCCATCAGTGTCATTATCACTACCTGACTCATCAGAATAATAAGGAACATGTTCTTTTCCCTTGGCACTCATTTTTACTTTTTTTTTTGAAGTCATCAAAAAAATAATTAGTGGGAACGTTGGTAGAAATGCTCCATTTATATAGTAGGCCAAGAAAACTAAAGCGGCGGATCCATAAATAACTTCTTCTGGCACTTTGAAGAAAATGCATTCTCGTGAACATGTGTGTTTATTCGCAATTGTAAATGATAACATCTTGGAAACTGGCAATAAAAAATCAAATTATTAACATGTAGTATGCTAAATGATTTAAATGTATTTTTCGTTTGACAAATATGTAAGCATGTATGATAAATATGCAGTAATGTTACGTATAGTTATTTTACATTTTAGATATCTAAGGACTCCGTCTACATATTTAACTACTTATGCAATAAAACTACATAGTTATTGATAACATACAACCAACATACTGTTAATAAATTGTGTTCAATGAATCAAACTTCTTGAAGTTTTTAATTTGAATGATCACTTATTAGTATTGTTCTGTTTGTTTGTTTGAAAACATATATCTTGAAATTCATATTGTTTGTTTGTTTGATTATGAAACTATTGCAATCAAGACTTATGTATTCAATTGCATCAACGGGGATATAGTATATCTGCATATTTCTTATACTTATGTAATATACTATATAATGTATATAGGTTATCCCACTTGTACTATATGTACTTTCATTTCCATGCTACAAACATCATTGAGTAACATTTTTTCAACAAAAAAAAATCAAGAATAGCAACGATGAATGTCAAAGAAAAATAACATATTCGATATTGTTCAAAGGAGTCGAATGTGTTCTTGCTAAATGGGGTACAAGCTTACCCAGTAAAGTGACATCACTTTTTCATAATCACCGCATTTAGTGCATTAAGGGCGCCAGTCATGTTTGCTCAATTAGGGGTACACAATGATCGACATCTTTTAATTTTGTAAGAAAAATATTACCAGCCACACTAGTATCCTTTTCAGAGGTGTCTGCCATATAATCATTGATTTTGTCCTTCATTTTGTCCTTCATGATACGAGCCTCCTAGGATCCGAGCTTGATGGGGGATTGATCGATTTCGTCTTGATTTGAGGGTTGATGTATCTGATCGTGTGACATAGTAAAGAGATTGTGCGGCACGTGAATGGTGAAGAATGAAACAGATAGATGTCGAGTCTGATGAGATATTACACACTCAAGAGAACTCTAAGATCTCTAGATATTACGCACTAGTGATCAGTAAATAAGGATATAACACACCTTAGAAGAATTCAAGAGAGAAAACCCTTAAAAACGTTTGTAAATTTTGATTGATGATTGAATGAGTTTTACAGAGCAAAACGTAGGGTATAAATAGCAAAAGCCACACGAAAATTAGGGTAAAATCATGGGCTTAAATTATTAGCCTAATGGGCCTAAGTAAAATAATAGACTTAAATTATTAGCCTAATGGGCCTGAGGAATGTGTAAGCCTTTCAACCTCATTAAGAACCTTAGTGTTAAAACTCATTGGGATAAAACACACTTAAGGGAAAAAGAGTGCTGAATGGTTTACACGCTCATTAGCTAACCTTCTTGAGTGCTTAGCGTAAGCATCAAGGTATGTTGTTCTGGAGATTCGGATGTGTGCATCTTGGTGAGCATTCCTTCAATAGCTTGGTTCAACAACTTCCTTTTACCTCTAGTCATTGGTCCACTCGGTATTGCTACTTCCAATTTAGCTTCATCTTCATGCTTATCCGAGTCTCCATTGTTGTGTTCTCCATGTAGGGGAGTTGAGCTGTCCATGATCGCATTATCCCCTCCCTCTTGAGAAGGATTTGTCCTCAAATCCGATTCATCTGCGACATAAGGGATCAAGTCAGAGACGTTGAAACTGGAGCTGATATTGTACTTTCCTTGAAGATCGAGTTGGTAGGCATTGTTGTTGATCTTCTTTGTCACTTCAAATGGTCCATCGATCCTAGGCATTAGCTTAGATTTCATTTCAGCTGGGAAGCGCTCCTTTCTGAGATGAATCCACACCAAGTCTCCTTCTTGGAATTCCATATGGCGCCTCCCTTTGTTAGCTTTCTTTGCATATAACTTCGTTTTCTCCTATATGTTGATTTTGGACTTCTCATGTATTTGTTTCACCAATTCAACTTTCTCCTCGCCATCTGCACTTATACTCTCACTCAAAGGCAAAGGGATCAAGTCTAATGGTGAAATAGGATTAAACCCATAAACGATTTGAAAAGGGGAGAATTTAGTGGCATAATACATTGAATGATTGTATGCAAACTCTACATGAGGTAAACAATCCTCCCACGTTTTCAGATTCCTTTTAGTGATAGCAGGAAGCAAAGTAGACAAAGTCCTATTAACTACTTCAGTCTGACCATTGGTTTGTGGATGACATGTAGTAGAAAATGTGAGCTTGGTACCTAGCTTAGACCAGAGAGTCCTCCAAAAATGACTAAGAATCTTAGTGTCTCTATCTGAAACAATAGTTTTAGGCCTTCCATGCAATCTAACAACTTCTCTAAAGAAGAGATTAGCAATGTCCAATGCATCGTCGGTTTTATGACATGCTATGAAATGCGCCATCTTAGATAACCTATCACCAACCACAAAAATCGAATCTCTACCAGTTCTAGTCCTAGGCAATCCTATCACAAAATCCATAGAGATGTCAGTCCAAGGGTGCATGGGAATAGGGAGAGGAGTATACAAACTGTGACGTTGAATCTTAGACTTAGCCTCCTTGCACTTTACACATCGATTGCACACCTTCTCTACATCTCTCTTTAGATGCGACCAATAGAAGTGGTCTTGTACAATCTTAAGGGTCTTAGCTATCCCGAAATGTCCCATTAATCCTCCTCCATGTGCTTCCTTAACCAACAGCTCACGAACTGAACAACAAGGTATGCATAGGCGATTTTCGTAGAATAGAAAACCGTCTTGTCTATAAAATTTCCCTATAGCAAACTTAGCACACGACTTGAAGGGTTCTTCAAAGTCTTTGTCAGTCTCATATAAATCCTTAAGATGTTCAAATCTAAGTAATTTGACTTCCAAAGTAGAAAGGAGAGAATACCTTCTAGATAGTGCGTCAGCCACTACATTTTCTTTACCTTGTTTGTACTTTATGACATATGGGAAAGTTTCTACAAACTCTATCCTTCTAGCATGTCTCTTGTTGAGCTTCTGCTATCCCTTAAAGTACTTGAGAGACAAGTGATCGGTATGTATGACGAATTCTTTGGGCCAGAGGTAGTGCTGCCACATTTGTAGAGCTCGAACTAGTGCATACAATTCCTTATCATAAGTAGCATAGTTGAGTGTAGCTCCTCCCAATTTTTCACTAAAATAGGCGATTGGCTTCCGCTCTTGCATTAAGACAGCACCTATTCCTACCCCCGAAGCATCCTTCCTTGGTACCAACAGAACTGGTACAGCACAGGGGCTGAGACTCTCATGGATGTATCCTTTTGCTAGGAGCTCGTCAATCTGTTTTTGCAGTTCCTTAGTCTCCAATGGATTATTCCTATACGCTGGACGGTTTGGTAACGAGGCTCCAGGAACAAGATCGATATGATGTTCAATCCCTCTAGTTGGTGGCAATCGTGGTGGCGTATCTATAGGGAAAACATCATGAAAATCCTGCAAAAGTTCCTGAAGTTCACTCGGATATACCGGTGTAGTTTCAGCTAAACAAGACAATGCTTCTTTGTACATAAATAAGAGTATGGGGCGTTTAGAAAGTAAAGCATGTTTATCTCCCCTTGCTTGTATGTAGAAGCCTTATTTCTTGGTTTTAGAATTGATTTTTGAACCAGATTTAGCTTGCTATTTCTGATGGTCTTTATACACTTCTCGTGGAGTAAGAGGAACCAGAATGGTCTTCCTTCCCTTAAACTCAAAAACGTGCCTATTTGTATACCCATCATGTATCACTCTTCGATCGGATTGCCAAGGTCTCCCTAACAGAATGTGACTAGCTTCCATAGGTAGAACATCACATAGAATCTGATCTTCATATTTGCCAATCGATAATGGCACTAAAACCTGATCCGAAACCTCTAATTCACCTCCTTCATTCAACCACTACAGCTTGTATGGATGAGGGTGCTTGGTAGTAGTCATTCCTAGCTTCTCGACCATTGTTTCACTTGCTACCTTAGTGCAGCTCCCTCCATCAATTATCAAACTACACACCTTTCCCTTGACCAAACATCTAGTGTGAAAGAGATTCTGCCTCTGCTCTTCTATCTCTGGTTTTGGTTGTACACTAAGAGTTCTCTTTGCAACCAAAAGATCTCCTATGACCGGTAATTCTACATCTTTGGATACTTCCTCTTCCTCTGGTTGCAGCGTGTCTGTCATCTCATCTTCAGATTCGAGTTATCCATTAGCTTTAATAACCATTACTCTCTTATTTGGGCAAGCATTAACATAATGTCCCATTCTTTGACATTTGAAACACTTAACATTCCTAGCTCTGGCTGTTGATGGATTTGTTGTTCGATTATGACCTGTAGTTGTTATAGGACTCGGTTTCACGCTCTCTTTAACCCTATTCGAGGCGTTACTTGCTCTGAAAGTAACTGTCTTGTCTTCTCTTGTGTAACTAGATCGATTATGTCCAAATCCTCCATAACTAACAGTTTTAGAACCCTTCTTTTTAAGTTGTTGCTCAATCAAAGAGGCCTTATGCAGCATCTGCTCCAAATTATCATAGTACTCGATCTCCATTCTGTCCTGAATATCACGACTAAGTCCTCCTAAAAACCAAGCCATTGTAGCTTCACTATCTTCGTGTAACTCAGCCCTAATCATCAAGGTTTCCATCTCCTGAAAGTATTCTTAAACGGTCTACTTCCTTGACTCAACCTCCTCAATTTCTGATGAAGTTCTCTATGATGATAACTTGGTACAAAACGCCTTCTCATGAGAGTTTTCATTCTCTCCCAATTGTCAATCGGTTCCTCTCCATTGCGCCTCCTAGAGGTGACAATCTGGTCCCACCAGCTAAGTGCATAATCAGTAAATTCAGTAGCGGCTACTCTCACCTTATTAGCTTCAGAATACGCTTGACAATCAAACACCAACTCAATCTTCTTCTCCCAGTCCAAATATGCATCAGGATCACTCTTGCCACAAAATGAAGGAATCTGAAGTTTGATTCCTTGCAGCTGTTCATGAGGTTGTTGTCTAACCTCTCTATATCTTCTTCTACTCCACTGGCTATTACCACTTGATTCTAAACCAGTGCTATAATATTCTGCAGCCATCGGTCCCCTCCTAGGCTAAATTCCTTCTTTTTGAGTTCTGGTGCGACTTGTAGCTTTCTTCTTTCGACTCCTACTACTTTCTGATGATGACAATGCAAGCTCAGCCTTGAATCCTTCAAATTTAACATCCATCAGTCGCGCTAGTTTGGATGTGATGTTGTCGGTGATTGTGGCTGTCATGGCTTCAATAAACAACTTGTTGTTGAATGTATGACTTGATTCTGGTTCATCATCTCCCATTGTCTCTGAAACACAACACAAAACTACCGCAATAACTATTTCTTAAAGAGAAAGGAAATTAGAAGAGTAAAGGAAATTCAAGGAGAAAAGGAAATTAAAAGAGAAAAGGAAATTCAAAGAGAAAAATGAAATTAAAAGAGAAAAGGAAATTCAAAGAGAAAAAGAAATTAAAAGAGAAAAGGAAATTCAAAGAGAAAAGGAATTTAAAGAGAAAAGGAAATTCAAAGAGAAGTGGAAATCGAAACAAAAAGGAAAATTTCTAATTAAGAAAAAAAAAGAAAAACGTTTTTGCTTAGTACTAGGGTTTTCTTCTTTTAATTTTTTTTTTTTTTGCAAGTTACAGTAGCCAAAATTTAACCTAGCCACCCTAATGGATGTCAAAAATACTAGACTTATGAAATCTAATGAAAAACACAAATTCTGACTGATAAGCAGGATACAAAACCGATTAGGTGGTGAAGAACTCAAATTTCAAGCTCTTGCTCTGATACCACATGATACGAGCCTCCTAGGATCCGAGCTTGATGGGGGATTGATCGATTTCGTCTTGATTTGAGGGTTGATGTATCCGATCGTGTGACAGAGTAAAGAAATTGCACGGCACGTGAATGGTGAAGAATGGAACAGATAGATGTCGAGTCTGATGAGATATTACACACTCAAGAGAACTCTAAGATCTCTAGATATTACGCACTAGTGATCAGTAAATAAGGATATAACACACCTTAGAAGAATTCAAGAGAGAAAACCCTTAAAAACGTTTCTAAATTTTGATTGATGATTGAATGAGTTTTATAGAGCAAAACATAGGGTATAAATAGCAAAAGCCACACGAAAATTAGGGTAAAATCATGGATTTAAATTATTAGCCTAATGTCTATCATGCTTCATCAACAACCAGATCTTTGTCCTGTGGGGGTACCTCCTCCTTATTTGTGGTTGAAACCACCTGGCAAACATCACCAACAAACATGACTGATTCACAGACATAGCGGCATCAACGTCATTCATTTCAAGTATGCCAACTGAAGGTCCAACCTTCTGTTTCTTCCTTGAGAAGGTCTGATTGAAATCCCTGCAATCCCGGTTCCTAACACTCTTCATCAGTAAACCATCTTTTCCTGTACGTTCGTCCATCAACCAGGACTACAACAACCACAAGTGAACAATTACGACATATGAAAAACAAAAAAAATACATGTGTTGATATTACGTTGATATAGACATGTAGTCTACACCAACATATTATGCAATGCATGTGCATATGTATATCGGTATGTACGTAAATAGTTATTCCATGAACCGATTCATCTTCGATCATCTTTCTTCCTCGGTGCGCAAAGCACAACTTTCCTCTTTGTTGTTTAATTGCACTTTTTCAAAAGCATTGAGGTTTGTGTAAAGCGCATATGGGTCGAGATGCTCCCTTCCCACTAGCAGTTCTTTAATAGTTTCTTCAATTTTTGAAAATATTTGAAAAAGTAGTGTCAGACTTCTCATCTTGCACTCGTCCTCCTAACTGCTCAACAATTTTCTCACTTCTTTACAACTTTCCCTCAATTTGAGCATTCATGTGCTCAATCACTTCCATCAAGCCGGATGATTAATTTTTTCTCCCACTTTGGAAGACCTCAACATCAACCAACCTTCTATCAATGTGTCATGAGAACTCATTGAACTTTCTTGTATCAACTTTGTACATTCCGATAGACCGCCCAACTCAGCAGCTACCTTAGATGATGAAGCCTCCCCATTACCATCACTAATTCCTGCTTCGCGTTATTCTGCTTTCCACGTGATCATGCAGGATTGTAGGGATCATCCCAACTAGACTTATCAAGTTACCCAATTATCAAATCGTCCAATAACCTGTCTAGCCTATCATCATCCGTCCTCACTGACCAAAATGGGTACTTATCTTCTATTGCCACCTGACGATGTGGGTCACTTCAAGCTGCATGTATTAGGAGTTATTAATTATTCATTATAACCAACTTTAATATGACTTAACACAGGTAAGAATGTTGCAAAATTTTGGACCTCGGGAATATTTTTCACATCTTCTTCAACTTGAACTCTTTACTCTGACGTCCAAGCCATCTAAGCATCGAGGGGTCTTCCGGATTACCCCGTGCATCCCCAACCACTTCACATAACCACGCTACATACTCGGATATCCAAACAAGTAGTGGAAAAGGGAAGCGATGAAGCGTGACTTTAGTAGAGTCAGCCGACTTGATGGAGTTCAATAGACAAGAAAAGCTTACACGACCTCGTGGATGATTCAAACGATTCATGATCCAAGACTCTCTTTGCTGAATTCAAATTCATTCTAGATAGTTTATTGATAATGTGCTTTATGTAAAATACCTAACTGACTAAGAATCTTCCTAGTTTCAAATGGCCACCCTTCAGTTATACTTGTATTAATTGCAGTGGTGATCTCCATGAAAGTAGGCCCCTACCCTACAGGAAAACCAAATTGAAGCTATAATGGACTTTGGTAGTTAGCAATGTTACCGTCAGCCATAAGTGGATTACAGTTAAGACCAATTATAGCTTCAAACTCATATAGCAAGAATCGAATTGGGCTGCCTTGGAAAAAATACCACAGCTCATCCATGTTTGCTACAACCAACTAATGAGACATGAAGTATTGAACTAGCTTCCCGCTCCAGTGGAACTTTGCATCGGCTAATTTGAAAATAACACCCAATGGAGATGCCCGCAAATAGTCCCACACATCTTGATCAACCTACTTAATAGTGAGAACTTTGGCCAAAGTACAGTTCACATTTAAGCAACACCCCTACTTGATTCTCTTTCTGGTATAATTGGGGGATACTTCATCTCCGTCATGTTGAAGTTGTTATATACAGAAATAAAACAAATACTAACATTAATAGGCAATATACAATAATACAAAACTATAAACACAAAACTACAACCTATATACACATTATAATGAAAATATGTTACAAATATATCTATTCAACTATATAACTATGTACAACCTAATATAACTATGTATCGTATACATAAATAAGAAGTCACTCTACAAGTAAGCACATGCACAAATATGTACATAATGATACTTAGTGGTACATAATGATATTTTGTGGTTAATTATGAACGAAGAGTCTATTTCCAGTAAAATTTACGAAACAAAACAAAAATTTGTAACTATAGATCCTTTGACTTTGACTTTGCGTTGAGTTCGAGTGAGAGATTAAGGTATATTCACAATATTGAAACCGTAAATGCAAAGAAACAAATAATCATAACTCTTTTGAATACAAGATTGGCGTAGAGAAACAAGGAAAAATAAGTTCATGACAAAATCGTAAGAGAGAAAAATCGCAGATGAACAAATGAGAAGAAGAAGAGTTTTGTTATTTACAAAAAAAAATGTGTAAAAGTGTAGAAACAAAAGAAAAGACGGGATGGAACATAAAAGTTGTGTTTTTTAGGTTAAGTGACATTAACCCATAATTAAATTGAAGTCTGAATCTTTTTTGATATTTTCATATCTAAAATGTTGTTATATTTCAATAAATCTCATCCTATTTAATAGTTGAAAATTGTGTTCTATTGTACTCCCTCTGTTTCATATTAGTTGTCATTGTAGGTTAAATTTTTTGTTTTATTTTAGTTGTCATTTTCATTTTCCAATGCATTTTTAATATAAAATGACTTCATTTGCCCCTAATTAAATAAATAAAGTATTAAATTTTTTGAAATTCTAATAGTCAATCAAGAGCATAATAGAACATTTAACTCTTTTCTTAATATATGTGAAATATTGTAGAATGACAGCTAATATGAAATGGAAGGAGTAGTATATTATCACAATAATTTAATAGATCTTCATGTTTATAATTTCGATTGATTTTTGTTTATTTAGATTTGAATATTTGATTCAGAGATAGAAGCAGTTCTGCCTTTCACTCAAAGATAGAAGTAGTTCTCTGGGCGATGGAATCACTAGTGGCGATATCAATTACGGAGGTAGAAGTTATGATTGTGAGATGGTCTTGAAGATCCTACATCAACTGAAGGAATGACCAGCTTTCTTGCCCTATCACGAGGAATTTCTAAGGCTAAGTTCTCAGTTTTCTCTGTTTTCTTTGTCTGTCATTCCGCGACTTTTGATTCACAAAACTGACTCTCTTGCCCGTAAAATACGAGAGTCGGGTGGAATCTTTTTGTTCTAAACTATATGCGTAATTTATAATATATTGCCGTTGACAAAAAAAAAAAAAATTGAATATTTGATTACACAATAGTTGTGATTAGCACATGGCCTTTCCCTCACAGTCTCACTCTCTCTCTCTCTTCTTAATCTACTGAATTTTATATAATTTATGAAATAAAAATTAAGATCGAGAATTGGTTTCAGTGATTGAGAGACGGCCTGGTGAAGCAGTGGAGGGGCTGCTTCGATAACAAACATTCTTTCTCATTCTCTCATATAAATATACACACACCTGAAGTACAATTTCTTCTCTTTGCTGTGTCTCTTCTTCATCTTCTCTTGTTTCTCCGGCAGCCATGGAAGTGTGTTGGCAGATACAGAGATCGGCGATTCTCAGACCAATGCTCCAGGAGAAGGGTCGCTTCAAAATTAATACTTTTTCTATTGGGTTTCTTCCTGCCCCAAATCTTGCTACATCTCTACAGTAAATCTCTCTCGAACTCTCTGATTTTTTATTTTTGCTTTTGCGTATAGATGTAATATACCCTTGTTCGATGCTCTTAAGAGTCTACTTTCCGGAAATCGAAGTACAAAAGGTGTCACTTTTTATTTATTTTGTTTAATAAGATCGCCTTTTCTATTTGTATATCTTTAGTTGGAATCGAAATTTGACAGAATGTAGCGAGATTTAACTCTGGTAGGGTCTCTGGATTGGGAATTTAGAAACTTTATTCGAATTGGTAAATTTTGGAACTGAGTTTATTTCCGCGAGGTATGTTCAATTATTAGTGCTTCACTAAGAATCTTAAATTTGAAAAACTAAGTTGGGGAGAGTACTAGTAGCTTTAAGTTATAAGATTCACGGTTTGGAGGAATGGCTAATATTCAGCTCACTTTTAGTGTGATTGGTCTAGGTGTTCTTGGTTGTGTTTTCTTTTTCTGCCATAAGAGCTTGTGAAGTACAGTTGTATTATCAAATTCTAGCAATCAAATTGTTTGGTTGTTCAGCTTGCTGGAAAGGAATGTCAATACAAATCAAATGGGTTTCTGCATCAGATCACCGCAAGTGCAGGTTAAGACTCAGGAGTCAGTCACAGGATTTATAGCTTTTAATTAGGATGACTGGTTCAGTCCTTTTGATCATTTCTTGTTTTCTTTAACCAAGATTTTTCAAGGAAGAAGCAAGGAAGAATGGCATCTTCAGACCCCAAAATCTCAGCTGCCAGAGGTTTTGGGCGAAGAACAACTGTAGGAAGTGCTCAGAAAAGAACTCAGAAGAAGAATGGTGAAAAAGATAGTAATGCCACTTCTTCGGTAACAAACGAGGTGTCCGGGGTAAGTAAGTTCTCCGAAGCTAAAGTGTATGTACAAAAAGAAGGCTCTGTTGCTTTTAGTGAGAGAAATGTGTTAGATAGGTCAGATATTGAAGATGGAAGTGACCGGTTGGATAAGAAAACGACTGAGGACAACGATTTATTAGAGCGAAAGTTAAAAATTGAAAGGGAGAACCTTCGAATAAAGAGTATAGAAGCTATTGCAGGGGAAATTTTGGCGAGAGGTGATAGAATGTTTGTGTATCCCGTCATTGTCAAACCCGATGAAGACGTAGAAGTGTTTCTCAATAGGAGTCTATCGACTCTGAATAACGAACCAGATGTTTTGATCATGGGGGCATTTAACGAGTGGAGATGGAAGTCTTTCACAAGGAGATTGGAAAAGACATGGATGCATGGAGATTGGTGGTCATGTCTCCTTCATATCCCGAATGAAGCGTATAAGATGGATTTTGTCTTTTTCAATGGGCAAAGTGTATATGACAACAATGGCTCAAAAGATTTTGGGGTAGATGTAAAAGATGGGATGGATAAAGTTAAGTTTGCGAATTTCCTTCTAGAAGAGAAATGGCGAGAGCAAGAAAAGTTAGCTAAGAAAGAAGCTGAGAGAGAAAGGCAAGAACAAGAAAAGAGAAGAATCGAAGCTCAAAAGGCTGCAATTGAAGCTGATAGAGCACAAGCAAAGATGGAGTGTCAGAAGAGACGTGTATTACGTCAACCAGCTATCCAGAAAGCTGTAATCTCGCTTGAGAATGTTTGGTACATCAAGCCGAGCAATTTTAAGGCTGGAGATAAAGTGAAGCTATATTACAATAAAACCTCGGGTCCTCTGGCTAATTCCAAAGAACTCTGGTTACATGGAGGGTTTGATAATTGGGCTGATGGATTATCTATCATTGAAAAGCTTGTCGATGCTGAATTAAAGGCTGATTCGAAGAGTGAAGATTGGTGGTTCGCTGAAGGTATATGTGAAGCAATCTACTCTTTTCGAACGAAGCCGCATTTCTTGATTTGTATTTGTAGTAACATATTCGTGTTGCTACCATTTGATTTTTTAATCTATATCATTTCGAAATGCAGTCACAGTGCCAAGCGGTGCTCTAGTCATTGACTGGGTCTTTGCTGATGGACCACCTAAAGGATCGGTTCTGTACGACAATAATATTTATCAGGACTACCACGCACTTGTTCCTCAAAAAACTCCTGAAGAAGCTTACTGGTTAGAAGAAGAAAATATAATTTTTAGAAAACTTCAAGAGGAGAGGTGGTTAAAAGAGGAAGCTATGCGTGTCAAGGTCAGTGTTCACTACATTTAAAGAATGAACAGCTTATCCTCTTTATAATAATCTCTTTCTTCTAACTACAGTGGATTACATTTCTCATCCTATTTTTTTTCTATGCAGATGGAGAAAACAGGTAGCTGGAAAGCCGAAACTAAGGAAAAAACACTTAAAAAGTTTCTTCTTTCCCAGAAAGACGTGGTTTACACCGAGCCTCTTGAGATTCAAGCAGGAAAACCTGTGACTGTTGTCTACAATCCTACAAACACGGTCTTGAATGGAAAGCCTGAAATTTGGTTTAGAGGCTCTTTTAATCGTTGGACTCACCGCTTGGGTCCTTTGCCGCCTCAGAAAATGGAAAAAAAAAGATGATGGAAGCTCACACATGAAGACTACAGGTAAAATTTCAGTTGTAACAGGTTTCCATTCTAGAGGCTGTTATGTGATATGTGAGTCCGAGACCAATATTTCTCTTATTTCCAGCTAAGGTCCCTTTGGATGCTTACATGATGGACTTTGTGTTTTCTGAGAGAGAGGACGGCGGAATATTTGACAACAAAAATGGTCTGGATTACCATCTACCGGTCGTTGGAGGTATTTCAAAGGAACCACCATTGCACATTATACATATTGCCATTGAAATGGCTCCCATCGCAAAGGTAACCGTAAGATGTTCCTTCCAAAGCATTGCACATATATATATATATATATATATATATATATCTTAGGCTTATGTATATTTATATTACGTGCAGGTTGGAGGCCTAGGTGATGTTGTCACTAGTCTTTCTCGTGCTGTTCAAGAATTAAACCATAATGTGGATATCATTTTTCCAAAGTATGATTGCTTAAAGCACAACTTTGTAAGATCAATGTCTTCTCATAATTTTGCTTTCACTTCCCTTTTGTGCTGCAATTCTCTCCTCGTCCTTATATTTTCAAAAAATAGGTGAATGACCTGCAATTTAACAGAAGCTATCACTGGGGAGGAACTGAAATAAAAGTTTGGCACGGAAAAGTAGAAGGCCTATCAGTTTACTTTTTAGATCCACAAAATGGGTTAGCTTTGTGCATATTTCACTACGCTCTTTTCACATTTTATCATCATATTTTGATGGCATGAAGCAGTTTGGGATCCATACAACGACAACTTTATTCCTGTAAGATTTGTGGCACCCTCTCCTTTATCATCTCTAAATTCCTTGATATATCTTGTGATGTTTGAACACTTTGTCTGGTTCTTAGGTACCTTATACTTCAGAGAACGACGTAGAAGGTAAAAGAGCAGCCAAGGAAGAATTGCAAAACAGGCTTGGACTAAAGAATGC
>JAKUCM010001048.1:0-56740 GCA_023374145.1 Lepidium sativum | reverse complement strand
GAGAGGGATAAATAAAAAGAAAATGTGTGACGCCACACAAAGAAAAGAAAAACAAAAGACACACCACACAGCAACCATAAGATAAGGAGATTTGATTTCAAACGGCACTAGCATCCCGTTCCTGATCCAGTTTATGTACGTGTGGATACCGATAGAGGCACTACGTTTGGAGTGCTAATAGAATCTCGATTCTGTCAACTAATCCCGCTGCAAAACAACAAGGTATACTCTAA
This sequence comes from Lepidium sativum, assembly GCA_023374145.1. Taxonomy (NCBI): domain Eukaryota; kingdom Viridiplantae; phylum Streptophyta; class Magnoliopsida; order Brassicales; family Brassicaceae; genus Lepidium; species Lepidium sativum. The sequence goes on along the minus strand of JAKUCM010001048.1, from coordinate 56,507 downwards.
ACTTAAGATCTAATTGTAATTCAGAATTTGCATGAGATCCTGTTTGATTTGTTCTAGTTAATTGCTTGATGTTGCAATCTAGTCCGATAAACAATGGTATCAGAGCATACATGTTTAATTCTGAAATTGGATCTAGCTTATTCTATATTTTGATATAGATAATTCATTCCGTTCAATTCATGTTTGTAATTGATTAATCGTGTTCGCTAAGTGTTCATAAGATAACAACACGTAATTGCGATTGGCTTAAGATTGTTAAGCCTTCAATCCAAAAATCTTGCATTATTATCAATTGTCATTTGCTTGTAAAATACAAGCCGCAACGTTTGAATTTCTTAATCTATTGAATTTTGGTTAACAAACTTGACAAGCCTTCAATCCAAAAATCTTGCATTATTATCAATTGTCATTCGCTTGTAAAATACAAGCCGCAGCGTTTGACTTTGTTAATCTATTGAATTTTGGTTAACAAACTTTATGAGCCTTCAATCCAAAAATCTTGCATTATTATCAATTGTCATTCGCTTAACAACAAGCCGCAACGTTTGACTTTTTTAATCTATTGAATTTTGGTTAACAAACTTGATGATATTGTTAATCGATTGTTAATCAAACTTGATTTTCTTAATTAATTGTTAATCGATTGTATTTTTGTACAAGATTTTATTTTGAATAAAATTTTGAAATTCTTTTAAAGGAAATAAATAAATATTATAATAAGATTATAATTTAATAAATTAAATGTTAATTTTCCATTTAGGTTTATGATTTGATACGATCAAATCATAACTGAAGATTTTGTTTGATTTAATTAGAATTCAATTCAATCATTCAATTATATGATAATAAATATTTTAAGTTAAATTTAAAATTAGTTTAGTAATTCATAATCCAATTAAATACATATAAGATATGTATTAGTTATATTTAAATGTTTATATTAGATATAAAACTTAAATATAAATTTAAAATCGGATTAAATTTAAATTCCTCAATAAATATCAAGTATTCTTGATGTCTATCCAATCTAATCAATTATTGAAACTTGTTTCGTTGTATGGTTGACTTGCTCATCAAGGAGTCTACAATTAAATAAGTAAGATAGATAGAAACAGTTTCTATACATGAAAAATTTGGTTTACTTGACTAAGCTATCAAAACGGTTTTGGGTTTAGAGGCATAGGTTAGATTTAACATAAGATTTTATCTAACAACCAAGAATTATATAAGATATAATTAACAAGGTGTTGTTTACCTAAATAGCTAGTTATTCAGGCGATGAGCCAAAGCTCACCTGAATTCTAGTGAAATATGGATCTTGGATCATTATATTCATTTTGAGGATAATATTGTTTTGAATATAATGTGAGTTTTCTTAATTGTTGAGATTTCTCGTACTAATGAACATCATATTAATATTTGCTAATCTTGTGTACAGCAATGTCAACTCCTCACAGTTCATTCTCATTGCGATCTGTCCTTGAAAAGGACAAATTGAATGGGTCGAACTTCCTTGAATGGTATCGAAACTTGAGAATTGTTCTCAAGCAAGAGAAAAAGGAGTATGTCCTTGAAAAAGTTCTCTGTGAAAAACCTAAGACCAATGCTCCACATGCAGAGAGAAATGCTTATGAGAAGCATGTCAGTGATATGGTCGATGTGTGTTGTCTTATGTTGGCTACCATGAACTCAGACTTGCAAAAGCAATATTAGAACATGGATTCGCCAATTGACATGATCATTAGCCTGAAAGGAATGTTTCAGGAGCAATCACGAACTGAGAGATACCAAATGGTTAAGGCTCTCACTGAGTGTAAGCTGCCAAAGGATAGTCCAGTAAGCCCTCATGTCATTAAGATGATGGGTTATATTGATAATATGGCAAAACTAGACTGCCCAATAAGTCAAGAGTTGGCCACTGATCTCATTTTGCAGTCATTCCCGTCAAGTTATGGTTAGTTTGTTATGAATTACAACATGAACAACTTGACAAAGACTTTGACTGAGCTGCATGGAATGCTCAAAACTGTTGAGCCCAATGTTAAGAAGGACACCCCTCATGTTATATTGATGCAAAAGGGTAAAAAGTTTAAGAAACAAGGCAAAAACAAAGGAAAAGGAAAGGCAAGCTAGATTGAGAATTCAAGCAAGTCTGACCGAGCTCCTAAGTTTAATCCTGGTCCTTTTGAAGTTGATAAGTGCCATTATTGTAATGGCTATGGACATTGGAAAAGAAACTGTAAAAAGTATCTGGAAAATCTGAAAAAGAAGAAGACTTTCGAAACATCGTCTTCAGGTATTTATGATATAGAAGTAAATGTTACTACTTCTGGTTCTAACTCTTGGGTATTGGATACCGGCTGTGGTGCTCATATTTGTACAAATATGCAGGGCCTAAGCAACATTAGAACTTTGAAGAAAGGACAAGTGGACCTGCGTGTTGGAAATGGAGCAAGAGTTGCTGCATTTGCTATAGGAATATTTCACTTGTCTTTGCCTTCAGGCTTGGTTTTAGAACTTAATAATTGCTACTATGTTCCTGCTATATGCATAAATATTATTTCTATTCCTTGTTTGGATTTAGAAGGATTTTGTTTTGCAATTGGAGACAAGTGTTGCTCATTTAATCGTAGTAACGTCTTTTTCGGTAGTAGTTCATTGGAGAATGGGTTTTATATTCTAAACCAAAGTGTGCCTATCTATAACATTAATACTAAAAGGTTTAAGTCAAATGACACAAATCAAACTTACCTTTGGCATTGTCGTTTGGGCCATATAAATGAGACACGTATTCAAAAGCTTCATAGAGATGGACTTTTGAACTCATTTGACTTTGAATCATTTGAGAAATGTGAGTCTTGTTTATTAAGAAAAATGACTAAAGCTCCTTTTACTGGTCACAGTGAAAGAGCCAAAGACTTGTTGGAACTTATACATACAGATGTATGTGGACCAATGAGTATAAATGCTAGAGGAAAGTACTTGTACTTCATCACATTTACGGACAATTATACTAGATATGGTTATGTTTACTTGATGAAGCATAAATCTGAATCTTTTGAAAAGTTCAAGGAGTTTCAGAATGAAGTACAAAATCAGCTTGGCAAGACAATCAAAGCACTTCGATCTGATCAAGGTGGAGAATATTTGAGCCAAACTTTTAATGATCATGTATCCGAGAGGAGGAATCAAACTTTATTAGATATGGTTCGATCAATGATGAGTCATACAGATCTGTCATTGTCCTTTTGGGGATATGCTCTAGAAACGTCTGTGTTTACGCTAAATAAATGTCCATCAAAATCAGTTGAAAAGACACCATATGAGATGTGGACTGGAAAGGTTCCAAACTTGTCTTTTTTCTAAAAATTAGGGGTTGTGAAGCTTATATTAAACGTATGTTTTCTGATAAGCTTGGGACCCAAATCTGATAAGTGCCAATTTGTTGGTTATCTTAAAGAAACCAAAGGTTATTATTTCTATAACCCTTCCGAAAACAAAGTGTTTGTTGCTCGAAATGGTGTTTTTCTAGAATGAGAATTTCTTTATAAGAGAAACAGTGGGAGGAAAGTACAACTCGAAGAAGTTTGAGAAACACAGGAGATTACTCTGACTCATGAGGAAGAGAATCAACTAGATCTACGAAGAATCGTAGAAGAATCTAGTCCTGTGGAACCTGAGGTGCGTAGGTCCGAAAGGATTCGTCACGAACCTAATAGATTTGGTGTATGGGTGACAGATCATGATCTATTGCTCATCGAAAGTGACGAACCTACGTCTTTTGAGGAAGCAATGATGGGCACTGACTCTGAAAAAATGGCTAGAAGCCGCTGGATCTGAAATGGATTCTATGCATGTGAACAAAGTATAGACTTTGGTTGATTTACCTGATGGCGTAAAAGCTATTGAGTGTAAATGGATTTTCAAGAAGAAAACCGACATGCATGGTAATGTAGTAATTTACAAAGCTAGATTGGTGGCTAAAGGTTACAAGCAGATTCATGGTATTGACTATGATGAAACCTATTCCCCAGTCGCAATGCTTAATCCATTCGGATTCTTCTATCAACTGCCGCTTATTATGATTATGAGATTTGGCAGATGGATGTGAGAACATCTTTCCTTAATGGAAATCTAGAAGAGGATGTGTACATGACATAACCTAAAGGTTTCACATCTTCTGAAAATGCTGGGAAGGTATGCAAACTTCAACGCTCAATTTATGGCTTGAAGCTAGCATCTCGGAGTTGGAATCTTTGTTTCAATGAATCTGTCAAAGTGTTTGACTTTATTAGAAACGAAGAAGAACCGTGCGTTTACAAGAAGACTAGTGGGAGCGCAGTTGCTTTCTTAGTGTTGTATGTAGATGACATACTACTCATTGGAAATGATATCCCTTTGCTTCAGTCCATAAAGACTTGGCTGGGAAGTTGTTTTTCAATGAAAGACATGGGAGAAGCCTCTTATATTCTTGGAATAAGAATCTATAGAGATAGATCAAACAAGCTTATTGAACTATGTCAAGATACTTATATTGATAAGATCTTACATAGGTTTAATATGCATGATTCCAAGAAAAGTTTTCTACCAATGTCCCATGGTGTAACTCTCAGCAAAACACAGTGTCCTTTGACACATGATGAGAGAGAACGCATGAGTAGAATCCCTTATGCTTCTGCTATAGGATCTATCATGTACGCCATGCATTGTACTCGTCCAGATGTTGCGTATGCTTTAAGCATGACGTGTAGATACCAACAAGATCCGGGTGAAAGTCACTGGACTGCAGTCAAGAACATCCTTAAGTATTTAAGATACACTAAGGATAAATTCTTGGTTTATGGAGGAAGTGATGAGCTTGTTGTGAGTGGTTACACTGATGCTAGCTTTCAGACGGATAAAGATGATTTCCGATCACAGTCTGGATTTATCTTTTGTCTTAATGGAGGCGCTGTGAGCTGGAAAAGTTTGAAGCAAAGCACTGTGGCAGACTCTACAACCGAAGCTGAGTACATTGCTAATTCTGAAGCGGCTAAGGAAGCTGTATGGATTAAGAAGTTCATTGCTGAACTTGGTGTGGTTCCTAGCATATCTAGCCCTGTGGATCTCTATTGTGATAACAATGGAGCCATTGCTCAGGCAAAAGAACCAAGATCACACCAGAAATCTAAACACATTGAAAGGCGATATCATCTCATTCGTGATATTGTTGATAGAGGAGATGTGAAGATCAGCAGAGTTTCAACGGATGCAAATGTTGCTGATCCATTGACCAAACCTCTTCCACGGCCTAAGCATGAGACTCATACTGATTTTCATGTTTACATACATTTGGTTATGTTTTTGAACTAATGAAATTGTTTCAGATTTATCTAATTGTTAGTAAATAAATAATAGTCCCACAATGATTTTCATTTTATAGATCATCAAGTATGTGACTTGATCATGAAACTCTATAAGATATAAATGGTAAAATCATTGGAGTCCCTAGTCAAAGTTATTAACATGGGACATTAATATTGGTTAATGACTAGTATGTGAGGTGACTGATGACTAAGTTTCATGGAGTCATTTGATATGTTGTATCAAAGTCAATCACATAGATATGTGTCATAGAACACAGTATTGGACTGACCCACAATGAGATCTCTACAAGATTGTTATATGAGTGTCATAAGAGATTCTCATTACGACTCAAAGGTGTAATCTTTTGACCTGAGTTCATTATAGTTTCTTGCTTATGGATTGGTTCACTTTGATCTTATCAAACGTCAGCCGTAAATGGTGATTATAAAGGTATTGATTGGGTGCGTCATGAATTTTGTAAAGAAACATAATTGGAACAAGATGGGATTTGCTCCCCTATATAACAGGAGATAAATATCTACTGGCCTATCAAAGATTTAATACTGAGAAATGCATGGCCGTGCTCAAATGAGGTGAATGTCAATCGTTTGTTTGATTAGTATAAATCAGAGTTAGATAAAATGATCTAGCTTAATAAGGATGACATTGTTTCTTGCCTTATGCTCAGATCAAGATATAGAAGCAAAGGGATTATTTTTTTTTTTTTTTTTTTTTTTTTTTTTTTTTTTTTTTTTTTTTTTTTTTTTTTTTTTTTTTTTTTTTTTTTTTTTTTTTTTTTACGAGTATTTGATATCGTATAATATTAGGTGGTTATAATGTTTTGCTAGAAACCAATTATAATCTATAGATTAAGAATCTATTACTAATATTATATGATCCTATAGGGTCACACACCTAAGCAAATTGGATCAAAGTATATTTATATTTAGGGACACATATATTAGATATATGTGTATGTAACACACATAAAAGAATAATTGTTATCTTTTATTATGTGTTGGGCTTAAGCATATTGACAAAACTAAATGAGATTTAGTTTATTATGTTTAAATTGAGCCTAAGCCCATCTTGCTAAACCTAATGAGATTAGGTTATGTGTCTTGTTATAAAAGGATAAATAAAAAGAAAATGTGTGACGCCACACAAAGAAAAGAAAAACAAAAGACACACCACACATCAACCCTAAGAGAAGGAGATTTGATCTCAAACGGCACTAGCATCCCGTTCCTGATCCAGTTTGTGTATGTGTGGATACCGATAGAGGCACTACGCTTGGAGTGCTAATAGAATCTCGATTCTGTCAACTAATTCCGCTGCAAAACAACAAGGTATACTCTAAACTTAAGATCTAATTGTAATTCAGAATTTGCATGAGATCCTGTTTGATTTGTTCTAGTTAATTGCTTGATGTTGCAATCTTGTCCGATAACCAACATATTATGTATGAAACTACAACCTTTAAGCAATAGAAAATATCGGAACGAGATTACCAAATAAAAACAAAAGCCAATAGATTATACTTTACGAGGCAATTCACTTCTATATAGAATGGAAGAAGACAAGTCTATATAAGAGAATCTTGACAAGCTTTTGAAAATGGTCGGTGATCTTGCAAGCTTAAAGGTAGGGATTCAAGATGAGGATCAAGCAATATCATTATTAAACAATTTACCTCTGTCATATAACCTTTTGGTTCATACGCTTCAGTTTGGAAATGCTAAAGATATTGTCAATGAATGATAAAGTTATAACTGGTGCATATGGAATGGAAGCTAATCTGAGACCGAAGGGATTACTCTACAAAAAGAAGTGTACATAATAAGATCTAGTAGTTGAAACCAGAGGAAGGTCACAAAAGAGATATGAGAGAAAATGCAAGGGAAAAAGTAAGTCTAAGGGCCGAGGAAGATCTCAGAGCAACTCAAAGGGAAATGCTAAAACATGTTGGACTTGTGGTTCTGAGAGTCACTGAAAGAGAGACTGTCGAGAAAGAAAAACGAATGGTGAAAATGGAAAGAATCAGAGTTCAGCAAATGTCATGGTAGTTTTACCAGAATCATCTGCTTATGTAGCTAGCCTAGTTGCAACTACATATGATTGGGTAATGGATTCATGCTGTACTTTCTATATGACACCAAACAGAGGAGTGCTAACATATTTCAGAAAGCTTGAAGGTTTTCAAGTTTATGGGAAATAATAATTTCTGTATGGTCAAAATTCTAGGATTTATTACTATTGATAATGAAGATGGTTCTCGTCTAGTTCTAAAGGATGTGAGGTATGTACCATAAATGGGAAGAAATATGATCTCTTATGGTTAGTTAGAAAAAATATGATGTTACTATAAAGGAAAAGATTTCAAAGTAGATTACTTCAAAGGAGATAAAAAGATTTGGACATGAAAATATGAGATAGGACTTTACTATTTAGCAGGAAATGTTCAGTTCCAGAAGTAAATGTTACAAAAGAGTCATCAGATATGACATAAAAGTGGCACATAAGACTTGCTTATTGAATCAGAGGTCAATAGAAACCTTGGTCAAAAAGGTTATAGAAAGAAGGAACATATCAGTGATATTGGTTTATGTGAAACTTGGACACTTGGAAAATCTCATAAGCAAACTTTCATGAGGTCTGAAAGCACTTCAAAAGGGAATTATGGATTATATACATAATGATATTTGGGGATCACCTCATATTACACCAAGTATAACAGGATCACAATATTACATAAGTTTTATTTATGATTGCTCTAAGAAGATTTGGGTATACTTTCTGAAAACCAAAGATGAGACATTTCAAAAGTTTGTGGAATCGAAGACTTTGGTGGAGAATCAGACAGAAAAATATCAAATACCTAAGTACAGATAATGGTTTGGAATTGTATGCCTCTAAGTTTGATTAGTTGTATAAAGACTCATGTATCAAAAGACACAAAACTTGTCCCTATATCCCTCAACAAAATGGCATCTCAAAAAGGATGAATGGGACAATACTATATAAAGTGAGATGTGTGATATAAGACTCATGTTTATGTAGAGATTTTTAGGCATAAGCAACAACTACAATATTTTATATGATAAACATATCATCCTCATCTTCTGTGAATTTTGAAATTCCAGAAGAGATTTGGACATAAAGGAAGCTTGATTATAATCATCTAAGATGCTTTGGTAGTATTGCTTATGTTTATACAATCAAAGAGAATATCAGTCAAATGACAACTAAATGTGTTTTCATAGGTTATGGAGAAAGAACTAAAGGTTTCAGGGTCTGGTTTATTGAAGAACATAAGATTATCACCATTAAGGATGTGGTATTTGATGAAGGCACTTTTTGGAACATCTGGGAACAAAGGATTCAAAAGAGGTTCAAAAGACAAAGTGAAAGTAACTTTCAGTGGGAACTAGAGGAATTTTTGGTGAAGAATCAAAGAAGGTTTCAATTACAATGTTAGGTGGAGAGTTATTAGAAACTGATAATCAAGAAAATCAGACAACTCATATTAACTCAGATACATAAGTGGATGAAGAAGCATCGGGTACAGACATTCATAGAAGTTCATGACAAAATCAGGAAGTTACAAATGAAAATAGAGATGATGAACATCTCCTAGCTTGTGACATGCAGAGAAAATAGATTAAACCACCTTTTATATTTGAGGATGCACACTTCGCAACATATGTTTTGCTAGCTTGGAGAACATAAAACTTGAAGAACCGAGGACATACCAAGAAGCTCGGAAAAGCATTGAAAATGATTTATGGAGTGCTAAAATGGATGAGGGAATGGATTCTTTGAAGAGAAAATTTCACTTGGAATCTAAGTGATAGGCCTAAGAATCATAAGGTTTTGCTGTAAGTGGATATACAAGATAAAACCAGGTATTCCATGAGTGAAACAACCTGGATATAAAACTAGATTGGTGGCAAAAGGATATAGTCAACATAAGATATTGACTACAATGAATTTTTTGTTTCAGTAGTTAAGCACACTTCAATTAGAATCTTACGATCAAATGTGGCTAAGTTCAACATGGAGCTAGAGAAAATGGATGTTAAAACAACTTTCTTACATGGAATTCTAAAAGAAACAATCTATATGGGATATATTGAGAAAGATAAAGAAGATTAAGTGTGTTTACTAGATAAGTCACTCTACAAACTAAAACAACTCCAAGAGAATGTGATCACAAGTTTGATTCATTTGTGGTTAAGAAATTTTTTAAGAAGAGTGAGTATGATCCTTATGTATACTTCAAAGGTAATAAACAAGAAACTATAATTTATCTTCTTCTATATGTAGATGTCATGTTTATAGTGGCTGTGAGTAAATCAGAAATGGAAATAAAAGATTTAGGGAAAGCTCGAAAGATTCTTGGAATGTAAATCATAAGGGAAATGTGGAAGGTTCTTTAATTCTTTTAAAAATGATTAGTTGTTGAAAGTCTTAAAGTCTTTTAATATGGAAGACTGCAAGTAAGTGGAGACTCCCATATGTTCTCAGTTCAGAATTCGAAAATCAACAACAAAAGAAGAGAAAGGTTAGGAAAAGGATGCAGAAGGTACCTTATGCCAGTGCAGTAGGAAGCTTGATGTACTCCATGATAGGATCTTGTCCATATATTTCTTATGATGTTGGTCTCGTTAGCAAGTACATGTCAAAGCCAAACAAGAATCATTAGTCAGTTGTACAGTGGTTAGTGAAATGTATCAAAGGATGTGCCAATGACAGTTTAACATTCACAAAACAAGATGATTTTCAAATCAGAGGGTTTTGTGGTTCAAATGGGTATGTGATTCAGATTATGCATCATATTTAGATAGAAGAAGATCAATTTCAAGTTTGCATTCATAGTAGGTGGCAATACAGTAAGTTGGAGGTCAAGATTGTAAAATTTGGTTGCTCTATCTGCTACAAAGGCATAATATATCTCATTATTAAATGCAAGCAGAATGGTAATTTTTTACGAGGTTTATGTGAAGAAATAGTTTTCAAGTAACAAACAATTAAAATATATTGTGATTTTCAAAGTGTTATTCATCTTGCTAACAACATAGTATGCAGTAAATGGACTAAGCATGTTCAAATCATATACAATTTCATTCGAGATGTAATTGATGAAGGAATGGTAAGGGTCACCAAGATTCATTCCTAAGTTAATCCAACATATATGATGGTCAAAGCTTTACTAGGAGAAAAGTTCAGAGATTGCCTCAAATTTCTGAATATGACTGAGATCTAATTAAATCTCAGTGAGGTTTTTCTTGGATCTGAAAAGAAATGAAAAGACAAAACTTGATCTATTAATTATTGGCTTAGATATAAAGAGAGAACCAAAAGTAGATTGTTGTTTTCTTTTTTATAAGAATTAACCTATAATCTTTGCATGTTGGTTTGTGGTGTCTTTTCTTAACAGGAAGCCTCCCTAAAATGGTATTCTTCAAAGTTTAAAGAAGATCCATATGTTCCTGGAAGATTTCTTTGGAGAAGATAAAAGGTTCGCTTTCACTCTTGTTTAAATGAAAAGCTTCGGAAAAGTGAAAAGAAGATTGTGTTAGTGTTTAGATTGTATTTGGAGCTTTCTTTATGGTGAACGGAGTTATGGTTTTTAGCTCCAGTGAAGAAGCTTGCCTAAACTTAGGTTCAACAGTAAGGGCGGGTAGTTTTTGTGTGTTTGATGACACATTTAAGACAAAGGTGGAGTTTTGTGAAAATGTTTGTCTTATTCAAACATAAAATGTCAGATGGTTTTTGAACTTAAAGCCCATGTTACAAAGACAAAGTGAAAAAGAGAAGAGTTGGATTGTCATTGGGCCTTCGGGCCTTCAAATATTAGAAGCCCATGAAATATGGTGGTCATTTTTGTTATTTTATATATTCATCTTCTTCTTTTATTTTTCGTTTATCGGTTTTTTCTCCATTGTTGTAACTTGTGAAATTCATAAGCAAAAGATAGTTGATTCCAGATTCTACATCTAAAAATAGATTTATCCAATTATATGGAGAATTCTATAACTCTCGTGTGCAATATCTTCTCTTAAATTCATATCATCTTGATTTTATGCAAACAAGATTGAGCTAAAAGATCATCTAGATCAATTTCTTTCACAAGGAGCTTGTGATCAAGTGGTTGGGGCAGACATGTAATTTTAAAGAGTTCGCATGTTTGATTCTTTTTTTGTTCGAAATTAAGTCACATTTTTCTAGTCACATCTACATGGATATGAATCCATGCTTTCAATCCATTTAAATATCTAGAGATAAAATGCATTGCTCCTAGAAAATAATTTTAACTGTAATGAATTTGAGAACTCTTCAACTACAAAAAAAAGATTTAAAAATGTCTATGCCAAATTGATTTAACTTGGTAAACTATCAATGTACATTTGGCTTAGACTACTTACAATGGAGTGAGGTGGAGGGTGTTGAATGTTTTTTTCCAACAGTTGAAAAAAATGGAAAAGGTGTAATGGTGGGTGAATACTGACGTGGCCTAAATGGTCCTGAGACCAAACAATGCCACATGTCTTGTTTCCATTGGTTCTTTTTTTAATTGTAAATTGATTAAACACGTGTCAGATTGTTATTGGTTACTGAATAAACATATTTTTTTTGTTCCCTACAAAATTTTAGAACCAATATCTTATAAAATATTTAATATAATTTTATAAAATTCATACCAAAATTCATAATTTTTCATTCTTTACAAATTGAAACTAGTTTTACTTAATTTGGACACACAAAAAATATCATATTTTCTACTACATTTCTGGTATCAATCTATTTTTCATAAAATATGAGACGAACTCATTTAATAATTTTTTTTTTACAAGATAATAATATATGTGTGAGAGATCCGAGCTGTGTGATTCAAATGTATATCGTGAATTGCAAGCTGATCTAGTTAAACACATGTGGGATAAATTCGGAATGTTCCGTGGTTAATGAGCTTTTTAAGTTTGTATATTTTATTGTTTGCTTATTTAAATTATGTGTTTACTAAATTATGTGTGTTTTATTAATTGTATTGTTTTGTATGTTAAATTTTAGTATTTTTTTTGTTTTAAAATTGACTCTTTCTATTTAAATTTTTTATTATTTATAATATCTAATTTATATAGATATATAAATGAAACTATAAATATAATAAATAGAAATATAAAATAAAATTAATGTGGGGTATGGTGATGAATTTTTTTAAAACAAAACCGTTGTAGAGAAAAAAAATATGAGTGTTGAATATTGAGGTGGAAGAGAGAGAAGATAATTTGGAAAAGAAAAATGAGGTGGAGGGTGTTGAAATTGGTAACCGTTATAAGAATGAAACTATAAAATGTAGTCCTTTTCAATTTTGCTAATTTACTAATACAGTATACGATTATTGTCTCAATAAAATTATCAAATCCTAATTTTTAAAACAAAATTATCCAATCCTATTGGAAATTAACAATTGAATTAATAAAAAAGAAAAAGAAAAAAGCTTGAAGATTTAGTGTGGAGTTTTATCAAAAGATTAGACATACAAAACCCAAAAATTCATTTGATAAAATATTTTATTCTATTAAAATCATTGTACTTGTTATTTTCTCCAATCTTTCAAAGAAAAGAAAAATGAAGCAATCAATCACAAGTCTAAGTCTAAAGATTTTGTTAGAAAATATCCTATAAGTTTTTTTTAAAGTGGTAGACATTTCCACTTAAAATCTTCAATATTACCAATTTTCAACATGGCTAGTTTGGTGATTTAAACCCACAAAATAATATTTTTGTGTGTGAATCCACAAAATCTCACTTTTAAAAAATAATTCTTGTTAAAAATAACTAAAACCAATCAATTTCTTTTAAGAAATTCCAAAAAACGAAAAAAGAAATCCATGAATTATAAAAATAATTTCTAAAATACGAAACCAAAAGTCACTAAATTATATATTCTTAAACTAAAATTTAAATAATGTAAATAATTTCAAAATTTTGAATATAAATCAATAAATTATTCCAAAATCTCGAATAACAATAACAAAAAATTATTATCAACCTTTTTTTTTACTTTATCCACAATAAAAAATAAGAATCTCATATAATTTAATTTTTTTTTATCAACATATAATTTAAATTTTCTAAAAAAATCCAACAAAATATATTTGATGATTACATAATTTTTGCTACATGTACTTTTTAATATTTGATTATGGATATTTTTCTACGTGTACTTTATATATATATATATATATATATATAACCATGTCAGAGGATTATTGTAGAAGTAAAAATATTTGATGTTTAAAATGAAACGGCTACCAAGTTTTTAATAGGATACTCTTCTTCTATTAATGAGATTTAAAAGCACCATATATAATATATGTAAATAATATAATGGATTGATGATCTATTTCCATCTCGAAGACATCAATGTCCAGCTGCAAAAAATAAGGTGTTGGGATGGATTGAAAGAATTATAAAAATCAATGTGCAATTTTTTAGTTTTTCTTTTAATCTTGCTGTTAATCTGTCGTGGTTTTAGGTGGTTTGTTTTCTCTTTTTTATTTTGAATTGATAAAATAAAATTTGTGTTTTGTTTCTCTTTACCCTAAATCATTGACTATGATCCAATTCTTAATGTTTTACTTATTCTGACTATGACTTAGTCACGGGTCATAATGTTTTGTTTTCACTGACTATGATTTAGTCACGGGTCTTCTTATGAGCATATTTTTGTTGAAGTGATTTTTATTTTTATGCATTACGTCTCTAACATTTTCTTTTGTATTTGTTTGGTTAAATGGATGTTAAGGACTCATTCAAGTTGTTGATATAGAGATTTCTGCGGCGGAACATCAGATGTGTATTAGGTACGTATATGAAAGCCTAAAAAAAAAAATGATTGGAAAGAAGCAATACATGAAACCTTTTATTTGAAATTTGGCGTGGAGCTACAACGAAGAGAAGTTTACAAGCAACATGGACAAGATTCTAAATTATGATAGAGTTGTATATGATGCGGTGATGAAGGAACAACCAAAGGAAATGGTGCACAACATTCATTAGGTTAGGAACATTCTGTGAGGATGTTGAAAACAACTTTGTTGAGTCATTCAATGCTACAATCGTAAAAGCCAGAGGTAAGCTGTTTATTCCTATGGTAGAGACTATAAGAAGACTAGCTTTGATACGCATAGCATCGCGATCTGTTGTGAGTCTTGACCACAAAGGAGTTTACAAACCATATGCGGAGGACTATTTAGCCTTAGAGCATGAGATTCCAGCAGAATGTTCACTATTTAGAATATCAACAACAAGTATGAGGTGATTAAATCCCACTGTTCATACCGAGTGAATCTAGAGAGGAGAATATGTACTTGTCGAAAGTTTCACGTATGTGGGATCCCATGTGGCCATGCCTACGCAACAATCATCAACAGAAGACTTAACCACATGATTTTATACACTACAAGAAAACAGACAATTTGTGATGGAAATTTGCGACGAAAAAAGTATATCGCAAAATTGTTTCACCTCTGTGACACATCTGCGAGGAATTAAAGGACATTTCAAACGTGTAGCAATATTGCAACAAAGTAAAGACTCGCAAATTTATGAGATCTTTGCGCTGTAGTTGCAACATGTTTGCAAGACATATAATAACCTAAAAAATCCTTAACAATATTGCGATTCTTTTGCGATGCTCTTGTCTCTTGCAAAATTGCGAGTCTTTTGCACTGGATTTGCGGTGTTTTTGCGAAATACCAAAGCCATCGCAGCTCCACATCAAATTTTCCATTTTCCCCTATAAATAGCCCAACATGAGATTAAAGGACATTGCAAACGTGTTGCAATATTGCGACAGAGTAAAGACTCACAAATTTATGAGATCTTTGCGCTGTAGTTGCAACATGTTTGCAAGACATATAGTAACCTCAAAAATCCTTAACAATATTGCGATTCTTTTGCGATGCTCTTATCTCTTGCAAAATTGTGAGTCTTTTGCACTGGATTTGCGGTGCTTTTGCGAAATACCTAAGCGCCATCATAGCTCCACATCAAATTTTCCATTTTCCCCTATAAAAAGTCCACCATGAGATTATATTTTCATACCAAACCATAAACACTTAGAGAGAGAAAGAATTCAGGGAAAAAAATTCGCGATTTTTTTTTTCACAAAGATAAATAATTGACGTTGAAACATGAAGTGTTTGCATTACGACAATGGATGTATAATCGAAAAGATATGGAGACTGGAGAAATGATTAAAGAATATCAAGATGGGTTGCAAGCATTCATAAACGAGGTGGCTAATAACCCATTCACTCAGAATGACGGTAACATCTTTTATCTATGTCTAAAGTGTGGGAACACCAAAAATTTGAATATCGATATGGTGAAGAGACATGCATATAATAGAGGATTTAATCCAAACTATAATGTCTGGTTTTCACATGGGTAAAGGTATAGTCTTGGTGTGGGGAGTAGTAGTACGGGTGCTAGTGTTGATAATCAACCTAATCATAATGCTAATTACAATTATGGCGGAAATATGTTTGAAAATTATGATCATCAACAAGGAAATATGTATTATGATATGGTTACAGATGCATATCATGAATCTATTTATGTTGTCAATGAAAATACTATTGAAGAACCTAATGATGAAGCAAAACAATTTTATGATATCCTAGATGCTGCCAATAAATCTATCTATGAGGGATGTAGAGAGGGTTTATCTTAGCTCTCATTATAATCTACGTTGATGTCTATTTAAAATGAAGAAACCATAATTGAGAGAAGTATGAACCAATTAGCATATATGATTAAAATTGAATTTGCTAGAAGATAATAATTCTGCTCGGAGTTATTATGAAATAGAAGTTAGTTGCGAGTCTTGGCTTACAATCAGAAATGATTGATGTTTGCATTGACAATTATATGATTTTCTGGAAAGATGATGATAAGTTGCAGGAATGTCGATTATGTGCAAAGCCGAAGTATCAAGCAACAGGTGGAATAACTCGTGTACCATACAAATGTATGTGGTATTTTCCAATCACTGATAGATTGAAATGATTATACCAATCAGAAAGGACATCCGCAACATTAAGATGACATGCTGAACATACAACAAATGATGGGGAGGTTATTCATTCGTCAGATGCAAAAGCTTGGAAACACTTTCAGACGGTACATTTGGAATTTGCTAAAGATTCTAGGAATGTATATCTTGGTTTATGCACTGATGGATTTAGTCTATTTGGTTTGTCTAGGAAAAAATATTCTCTATGACATGTCATATTGACGCCGTACAATCTTCCACCGGAGATGTGCATGCAAAGTGAATATTTGTTTATGAATATTCTAGTGAAAAGCTTACTCATTCTAAGAAATTCCTTTATGTGTTCCTGCAACCTCTTATTCACGAGTTGGAACAATTATGGTGTAGAGGTGTTCACACATCCGATTACTCGCATCACCAGTATTTCAAGATGCATGCAGTTCTATTATGGACAATCAGTGACTTCTCGGCGTACAAAATTTTATCCGGATTGACTACACATGGAAGGTTTTCATGTCCATATTGTATGGGATGAGCTAATTCATTTTAACTAAAGCATGGTAGGAAATCATTATGGTTTGATTATCATCGTCAGTTTCTCTCCATGCATCATCCATACTGAATGAACAAGAAATTGTTCAGAACGACAAGATTGTGCGTATAAGGAATTAGAGTCACTACATTTAATTTTCTAACTTAATCCTGAACATGTGTAATAATTATTTTCAATCACGCATCTAAACAACGGACTTTGTCTATTATCGGTCTAAGTGTTTACGAAGCCACTGTGACATATTGGCTAGATTCCTTGCAGTGGCCATGCAAAAATGCGACGCCCTTGCAACAAAAACTAAAGTTTTGGTTTTAATGTAACAAGGCATCGAAGGACACGCAAACCTGCAAAGCCACTATGAGGAATCTGGCCAAACTGTACCGAAGACTAACTCGGCACCGCATGGTGCCAATACCTATCAAGCATTACCGCCTGATGTTGCTGTGTAAATGACTATAGATAAATTTCTGACAATCCCACACACAAATAACTTCCTAATATAGATCCAAATCGTTGGTCGAGAACACTTTGGTATGTTTATTAACTTCTATTTTAAAAAAATTAATTATTACAAACTATTAAACTTTTGTTTGGATTAAAATTGTTAGGTTTGATGACGAGGGCAAGTTGGCGACTTAAGTCCATAAAATCTTTGAAAGGGATTTCCACAGAGCCGCAAGCTAATTTCACACAAGTCTCGGCCTACATCATCGATAGATGGTTCAAAATCTTTGCAAAATGTTTTTCGTTTTGCTTTGTTTTTTTTTCTTTTATCTATGATTTATGGTAATATTCTTTTTGTAGCAACATTACAACTGAGATTCTTACATTATGAGAAAGTTCACATGCAATTTGAGGCCGAGTTGAAGAGGCACCTTGAGGATCAAGTAGAACGGTGGAATGGTAAATGGAAATTACACGGGAACAATGCAGTGCACAAATGGTTCAACACTGATGTTTGTGAAAGTCTTGTTCGATTTTTGGAAGATCCCAAGTCAAATATTAAAAGCACTAGCTGTCGAGCAACATGATTATCTGATCCTTATGGTAACGGTCCACACAAACATTGCTCGGTACAAACTTTGTCTAAAACCATGGCTTGCAAGATTGTAAGTATTTCAAATTTTATACATTGAAAATATATTATATAAAATTTAATTTAATTAAATATATTTTTTTAGCAAGAGAAATTAGAGGATATTCACCAAGAGAAATTAGAGGAAATTAGAGGATACTCTTTACACGACTAAACAGAACAAAGCCGACGTTTTTGTCGGCAAGAAAGCATAGAAGCTCTACAACGAGGTCACTACAAAGATGTAGGAGCTTACACAAGCTTGAAGTGAAGAAAGCTCTGCATCTAGTGGACTAACTATAGCAGACAAGAACCAGATATACGCGGAGGTAAGATTCTTTTAATTCCTTTCGCATATTTTCTATTTATGTTTATTACATTAAAATATAAATATAATTTTTGTTAGTTAGGTCGCTCCCTGTAAAAATGAGAGACTGTTTGGAACGTGTTCACTAGAATCAACGATTGAGCAATGTTTATCTCCGCAAGGAGACTCTCTATCCTCCTGAGCTTCCTCTGATCTTAGAGAACTAGTAGATCGTCAGACATATGAAGTAGATCAGATGAACAATGAGCTAGCAGAAACAAAACATTTGATCACGTCTCATGCGATGAAGATATCAAAATATGATAAGATGTTCTCTATTTTGGCTTAGAAGGAGAAACAATTAGTTTTTGTATTTAAGGACCTCCACAACGAAGATGTCTAATCCGGCTCAGCGGACGCATACCGGTCAGAAGATTTTTAGGCTTTTTTAAAATTGTTTGTTTTTTAAATTTTTGTAATCTATTTTAATTTAGATGTATTTTTATTTTATGTTTTAATAATTTATTAAAAATTTATTGAATTAATTTTTTTAAAATAGAAAAAGAAGTAAATCCTTGCAACGGACTTGCAAGTGATGTCTCGCAAAGGCCTTGCAATACGTGGCCTCGCAAATGCAACATAAAACCTACCTCGCAAAAGCATCACAAGAATAGTCTTGCAGTGGCCTCGCAAAAGTTACTCTCGCAAAAACTTCCTTGCAGTACCCTCACACAGGTTGACTCGTAGTGGCTTCTAGATCACGCCTCGCAGAAACCTTGCAAGTGAGACTCGTAGTGACCTTGCAACACACTCCCTCAGAGGTGCCTCACAACATCTTCCTTGTAGATGCCATGCAACCATACATAGCAACTGCCTCGCAAACTCGACGTCATAGAAACCTTGTAGAGGCATCACAAACTTTGCTACACTTTTATGAGGTATATATTGCAAAGAATTTGCCTTGTCATCTTCTGTCACAATGTTTGCGATGTTACTGCGGGAAGAACTGGTTTGCGACTAACATTTAGCGAGAAATTGAATTTCTTTGTAGGATGTCGCAAATGGCCATTTGCCATCGCAAATCACCTTGTTTATTGTAGTGATATGCCATTGGTTTCATACATCAACATGGAGGAGGACATATGAGAATGGACTAATTCATGTGTGAGGTCCAGCCTTTTGGCTTTCCACTGATAGAGCAAATGTACATCAAGCTCCACCGCATGCAATGCCGGTAAGAAAGAAAGGGATTGCCACGGAGAAGAGAAAAAAGGAGTTAATGAATCTCCTACCAAGAAGAAACACACTAACAAAATGACTATGCATTGTAAGAAATGTTGACAACTAGGACACAACTGACGGTTCCACAAGGAGATAAGCACACAACTTTGTAATGTTTCATTTACTCAATCAGATTCAAGGATTTTTCTAGTGCATTATATAATCCAATTTTTAATTTATTTTCTGTTTTTAGGCCTTTTCAAGGAGAACCGAGTCATAGATAATTAACACAAGGAGAACCAACTCATGGAAAATTAACACAATTGTCATTGCAAGATGAAGTTTAAGTTCGCTATTGTCTTTTGTGGTACTTGGATTTTAGGATGTTCCATTTATGAATTGACATTATGGGACCATCGATCTTTATGCTTGTTTTGGTTTGAGACAAACCAAATATTGAAAGTTGTTGTGGGCATTTGTATGTTTGTCTTTTATGTATTGGATGTTTAAAACCTAATAATCTAGTCAAATTTGGTTTGTCTATTGTCTTTTCTATATATATCACTTTTCATTTGAATATGATGTTTCCACTACCATAAGAAGACAACAATTGAAACCATTATCATTGGAAAAATTGAAATCATTACCATAAAAACACAACAACATAAAAATCAATTCCATTACTATTCAAACCATTCTACAAGTTCACTACCATAAAAAGACAACAATAAAAACAAGTTCCACAGACTTACAAAGCTAAAATAAGAATTCTTCTTATAAACTTCAAACTGAAACAACTAATCATGAAGAGAATAACCAAGAAAATTGCTATCTTCTTGAACCAAGTCTTAGCCTCTACCAAAACCAAATCAACTCTTTCAAATATAATACTCTACATCTCTCTTTGCATTCTCTCATTCTCCAATCGTGTAACCATAAACTTTTGAATAAGACTACCAATTTTGGCATCGAAGATATCAATTCCATTCATGATTGCTTCATTTATCCACCTAAACACATGTTTGTCATTACTTAGCTACAAAAACAACAAAAGAGAGTCACAAAATACAACTTCACATTCGTCAACAGATGCAGCATAAACACATCAGAAGTATTTCATGTGTGGTTTGTCTTTGGATCTTCAAAGTTTCAGCACAATTGCTTTCCCACACCAACACCTACAAGGAACACCAACAATGTTTTCTTTAGGCAAGACACTTGATGAACCGCTCGATTTGCTTGAAATATTGCTCATTCTCAATTAAGAGAAAAATATTTCAACCCCTTCTTTAGGTTTACTCGATGACGGAGATTGGGGATTTTTAAATAACTGATTTTAGGTCATATACACATACGAGTCATAAAAACGGGTTCGAAATATCAATTTGGTCCGGTTTTATGTAATCTGAACCAATACCGCCCACTGTACCAAGATAACCAACATAGATATTTAATTAGATTGTAATTAGTCTAGGTGCAATTAAGTTTTTTAATATAAATTTAGGTGCAATTAAAAGTACGTCTAAAATAGATGGACCGATTGTTATATTCAATACTTGGGATGGAAATAGGTTGTGGATCCTAATATAATCATGAAAGACAAAAGTAGATATAAAATTCATTCTGCTGTGATGTTTCATTTGGTAAAGGAAAACGATAGACAAGCTTACAAGCCATGATTCAATCAATAAACCAAACCAGGGAAGTACGACTATGGTTTAGGTTCTACAAGTAAACCGAATAATTAATTTAAATTTTAGAGCTGCTTAAAGAAAAAAAAAAACACAAATTCTCAAAGTAACTCTGGTTTATGCAGCAAACAAAGCATAAGCCATTGCGGAAGAAGGCTTGCCCATAATTGATGAGAAGAAGCCATGGCGAGTTCTCGAGTTCTACAGCGGAATCGGTGGAATGGTATACATTCTCCTCAAACTCTACCTTGTGTAGTCTTCTTCTGCTATCTTCTTGAAATCCTAATTCTTACTTTTTATCTCTTAGAGATACTCTTTAATGGCATCCGAAGTGGTTGCAGAAGTTGTAGAAGCATTTGAGATCAATGATTCTGCTAATGATGTTTATCAGCATAATTTCAAACATCGTCCTTATCAGGTAAATTCAATCTCCATGTTGAAGGATTAAGGGACACTATTAAATTCAATTTATAGAACACTTGAAACTCCGAACTTGAGGTTTCAATTTCGCTTTGTTTCCTAATAGTTATATTATGATTAGTCAAGCACTGTTACGTTTGCAAATTCTAAAGGATGCTGAAAATGTTGTTGGATTTGAGGTATGCCTTTATCTCTTGTGGTACGACGCGTATCACATTTGGGCTGAGGATTTGAAGATCATTGTTGCGCCGTCTTATGTTTCTGCATCGAGGCCCATGTTTTTTTGTTCTGGAAAAAGGCCCAGGTCCACTATTGAACTCTATTTTGGCTGTATGTGTGTTTCTGGTAAGTAAAGGAGAGAGTTGCAGAAGGTGTTGCAGTTCGATGACCTACAAAAAAGAGGCATGAGATCATGGTCAAAGAAGTGGAGTGGTGAGAGAGATCAAGTGGACAATGGGAAACGGGTTAGAGAGAGTTTAGAGAGAGTGTGAGCTTATCTTCTTCAAATTCTTCTTCTTTCTTGGGTTTGAATCTTTAATTCTGTTGTTGTCGGGTTTCCTTGACTCTTGTATCAACAAATCGTGAAAGTGCCCTAAACAACGAGCTATTCGACATTATAATAATGGAGCGGAAAGCACATTTACAAAATAAGCTTTTGACTTTATTGGTAAGCGAACCGGATGAGCGCCTAATCAAAATTTGATCTCAATCACCCTGGTCCATAAGACCAGAAGCCTTGGAGTTTATAGAAAACAACATGAATAGTTTCAATATTCATGATCCCCGCTCTCATTATGACAAAGTTTTAGTAGAGCAGACCCTTCGGTACTGTATCCAAGATGCACAACGAAACAGTCGAGAGCTGGATCTTAGCTCTCCAAGACGTACATTGGCAAGTTTATGCCTTGGAAACTTGTATTTCTTTGTCTTGACTGCTTTCTCCTTTCATCTTCCTAAGTTTCTTAACCTGCAAGAAAGAAACACAAGAAAGCATTAGTTTCATTTCTGGATATTTTTCGTTACAGTGGTATCAGAGCTTTCTGGTTAAAAGAGGTAAGAAAAGGAAGCTGTATCTACTCATCTCTCTGGATCTAGTAAGGGATGTTAGAGCCAACGCTTGGAAGATGGGACGTTGAGAGGTTTGTTGGAGAAGGAGACTACACCATCTGGAAACAGAGGATCCTTGCTTAGTTAGAGATCTTGGGACTTGACTCGGTTCTTAGAATTGATGGAGTGTCTTCTTCACCTGCAGAAGAAAAAGAAGGTGTTAAAGCTGACCATAAAAGGTTAGACAAGGATAGAAGAGTCAGAAATCTGCTAAGTATGAGTCTTACATATATGGTATTACGAACAGTAGGGTTGAAGCACAAATCTGCTCAGTCTATGTGGAACTCTCTCGAATCACAATACCAAGACAAAATACAAAGAAAATATATCATCCCTACCAAAAAAGAATATTATTACAATATATTAGTATTTTTTTGGTCAGAAATTACATTTTATTAGTAAGATAAATTGAATATCAAATCTTTTCTATTGAATGAGATAAGTTGTTGACGTTTTTAAGAAACTTTTTTGGTAACTAAACATTTTTTCTTTCTTTTTTGGAATTTTTAGAAACTGCCTAACAGGTTCTATTTAAAGCAAAGGTTGTTTAGCTTTAAGATGGAAGAAGGAAAATGGTTAGACAAAAACCTGGATAACTTTAACAAGTTGATATCAGATCTAAGCAGTTTGGATGTAGAGATAAGTGATGAAGATCAAGTTGTGATCCTCATGAATGGTCTGCCCTCACAGTATGCTCAGCTTGTTCATACACTCAAGTACAGAGGAGGATAAACGACTATATCTCTAAAGGAAGTTACAACTGCAGCTTACTCTTTGGAAGTGGAACTTAAGCAGAAGGGATTACACATATCAAGACAAAGCGGTGAGGGTTGTATTTTCAACCAAAACCGGAAAATGAGAAAAAGAACAAAGGAAAAGAAAAGAAGCTGGACAAGCATAAGGAAAAGATTAGAGCTAAGAAAACTTGCTGGATTTGTGGGTCTGAGGGACATTTCAAGAAAGACTGTCCCAAGAAAGGTCAAGGAAGCACGTCACAAGCAAATGTAGCTCAAGTCCTAGAAGAGGAACCTTTGATGTTGACTGCTTCAGAAATTAACTTAACTGATAGCTGGATTTTTGACTCGGGATGCTCATATCATTTAACCTACAGAAAGGACTTATTGTTTGAGGTTGAAGAGATTGATGGGGGAAAGATTCTAATGGGAAACGATACACATTGTGTGATCACAGCTATAGGAAAACTTAAGGTGGTCAACTGCAACAACTCAACAATTGTATTGACAAAAGTAAGATACTCCGCTATGGCTAAAAGAAATCTAATTTCTCTTGGTCAACTAGATCTCAAGGTTGCTGGTTTCAATCTAAGAAATTTAGACTTCAAGTGTTCTATGGGGAAAAGAAAGTTCTAGCTGGAGATTATCAAGACACTCTGTACATTCTTGATGGAAAACCAGAAAAGGACCTGATGAACTCAGAAGGAAATGCAAATGCTGCGGTTAATCAAATGGATAATTTATTGTTATGGCATAGCAGACTTGGGCATATGAGTGCAAAATGTTTACAAGTTTTGGTTAAAAAGGAATTACTGAACATAGAAGCACCAGTGAAGCTTAAACAATGTGAGTTCTGCATTCTGGGAAAATGTCACAAGACTTCATTTCAAAGAGGAAAGCATATTTCAAAGGAAAAGTTGGAATATGTTCATTCGGAATTTTGGGGGTCTCCTAATGTGACACCAAGTCTCTCACGGTGTCACTACTATATATCATTTGTAGATGACTTTTCCAAAAAGGTTTGGATTTATTTTCTAAGGACAAAAGATGAAGCCTTTGACAAGTTTGTAGAGTGGAAAATTCTGGTGGAAAATCAGAGTGGGAGGAAGTTGAAAACTCTTAGAACTGACAATGGTTTGGAATATTGCAACCAAATATTTGAAGATCATTGTAAAGCTCATGGAATTAAGAGACATAAAAAATGTCCTTACACCCCTCAACAGAATGGTGTGGCAGAGAGGTTAAATAGAACAATACTGGAGAGGTTCAGTTGTTTGGTGTATTATCATGTGGACCAGGGAAAGTTGAAACCTAGATCTAAGAAAGGGATTTTTATGGGGTATCCTCGAGGAGTAAAGGGTTACAGAATATGGAATAGTGATGACAAAAAATGTCTCATTAGTCGGAATGTAACCTTCTGGGAAAATGGCTTGTACAAAGACATTAACAAGAACAGAGATGTTGATGATAAAGAAAGAGAAACAAAAGAGAATAATATAATGATTCTTGGAATTGAGAATAACGGAAGGGAATCACTTGAAGAAAGTGAAGTGTTTCCAGAAAATCAAGGAATTGAGGAATCTGATGAAGAACCAGGATCAGAAGATCCTCAGACATTAGAAAGGAGTTATCACCTAGCTAGAGACAGAGAAAGAAGGCTGAACATTAAACCTCCAAGCAGATTTGTTGATAGTGATGTTGCTGCTTTTGCATTGTATGTTGCTGAAACAATAGAAGAAGAAGAACCAAGAACATTTCAAGATGCTATGAGAAGCAGAGAAAAGGAAAATTGGTTAAAGGCAACAAATGAGGAGATGGAATCTCTGTTAAAGAATTCTACTTGGAAACTCAATGAAAGACCAGAAGGACAGAGGACCATTGGAAGTAAATGGGTGTTTAAACGAAAACATGGGATTCCTGGAGTAGAAAAACCTAGATTTAAAGCGAGGCTTGTGGCAAAAGGGTATTCACAAATAGAGGGAGTTAGTTACCACAAAGTTTTCTCTCGAGTGGTAAAGTATACTACTATAAGACTTATCTTATCTATAGTGGTAAATATGGACTTTGAGTTGGAACAACTAGACGTGAAAACTGCTTTTCTACATGGTTTTTTGGATGAAAGGATTCTAATGGAACAACCTGAAGGGTATTCTAAAGGAAACAAAGTCTTTTTACTACAAAAATCTATGTATGGTCTTAAACAGTCACCTAGACAATGGAATTTGAGGTTTAATCAGTTTATGAAGGCTAAAAAGTTTTCAAGAAGTCAGCTGGATAGCTGTGTCTACACGAGATCCTATGGTCAAGGTAATTTAATCTATATGTTGCTGTATGTTGATGATATGTTGATTGCAGCAGAAGATATGAAAGAAATACAGAAGGTTAAAGATTTGTTAAGTGATGAGTTTGAGATGAAAGACCTAGGATCAGCGAAAAGGATCCTAGGCATGGATATTATCAGAAACAGAGCTCAAGGTTTTCTGCATTTATCTCACGAAACTTATATTAATAAAGTTTTAAGAGTGTTTTTTAATGGTGATCTAAAGACAGTTAAGACACCCATAGGGTGTCAATTCAAGCCAAACATCACTCAAGAAGAAGATAAAGCAAATGCAGAAAGAGAAATGAGAGGAGTACCTTACTCCAATGTTGTGGGGAGTCTTATGTACGCGATGATCGGAACTAGACCTGATATAGCCCATGGAGTTGGTCTGGTGAGTCGTTTTATGAGTGCACCTAACAGGGAACACTCGGAAAATGGTTAGATGGATTCTGAAGTATCTAAGAGGAAGTTCTGCTCATCATTTAACATTTAAAAAGGATAAGGATTTTAAGATTGAAGGATTTTGTGATAGCGATTACGCTACTGACCTGGATCGGAGGAGATCTGTCACCGGATATGTTTTTCAAGTCGGAGGTAACACCGTGAGCTGGCGATCTGTCCTGCAATCAATAGTGGCTTTATCAACCATGGAAACAGAATATATGGCCTTAACAGAGGCTACAAAAGAAGCTTTATGGCTTAAACGTATTACCTGTGAACTAGGGTTTCCTCAGGAGAAGATGGAGCTCTTCTGTGATTCGCAAAGTGCGATCTGTCTTGCGAAGAACAGCGTGTTCCACGAGAGGACTAAGCACATCCAGACTCGGTACTTCTTTCTCCGAGATGTGATGGAAGAAGGAGATCTCTTGATATCGAAGATCAATACCAAGATTAATCTGGCTGATATCTTGACGAAGCCGGTCTCAGTAGAGAAGTTTAAAGAAGCAAGAAGTCGTCTGAGGATGCTCAGAGACTGCAACTAGTTCATCTTTTTGGACTAGGGTTCCGACATGGGTGATGTCGGGGAGAGAAGGGAAAGTGAATCGGTTCAGATTCTCTTTTGCACGAGTGATACGCATCAAGGTGGAGAAATGTGGTACGACGCGTATCACATTTGGGCCGAGGATTTGAAGATCATTGTTGGGCCGTCTTATGTTTCTGCATCGAGGCCCATGTTTCTTTGTTTCTGGTCTTTGTTCTGGAAAAAGGCCCAAGTCCACTATTGAACTCTATTTTGCCTGTATGTGTGTTTATAGTAAATCAAGGAGAGAGTTGCAGAAGGTGTTGCAGTTCGATGACCTACAAAAGAGAGGCATGAGATCATTGTTAAAGAAGTGGAGTGGTGAGAGAGATCAAGTGGACAATGGGAAACGGGTTAGAGAGAGTTTAGAGAGAGTGTGAGCTTATCTTCTTCAAGTTCTTCTTCTTTCTTGGGTTTGAATGTTTAATTCTGTTGTTGTCGGGTTTCCTTGACTCTTGTATCAACAAATCGTGAAAGTATAATCCATTGAGAGCTGGATCTTAGCTCTCCAAGACGTACCTTGGCAAGTTTATGCCTTGGGAACTTGTATTTCTTTGTCTTGACTGCTTTCTCCTTTCATCTTCCTAAGTTTCTTAACCTGCAAGAAAGAAACACAAGAAAGCATTAGTTTCATTTCTGGATATTTTTCGTTACATCTCTGCTTCCCAAAATTGCTCATGTAGAGAATCACGGACATGATTCACGACTGTGAATGACGATGATGTTCAATCCTCCTCTGGTGACGGTAAGTGACGATGGTGTTCAATCTCCTCCGGTGATTGAGGTAAATGTTTCTATCTCCGAACCTCAGTGTATTGCGTAATCTATTACGAATAAAGCATTAGGTTCAGTGGTTGTTAATCATGAAACAAGGCTCAAGAACATCGAGATACCAGTTTCTGAGGGGAAAGATTCTTCTACTTGGTTTAATGTTGTTATTCAGTCCTTTGATTTATGTTCAGATGTAGATTGTTTTAATGAATTCCAATAAAGGGACGACGAAACAGTTGAGTGGTTCAGCTGTAGACAGATGTCTTCTACATTTGGTGTAAACAAAACCTGAACTTGGATGGCATTAAGAGCTAGCTTGATCTCCCGCTACAGCAGAACAAAGTAGAAAACTGTTCTTCTTCCATTGATTTGAATTCACCGAAACTCTCTTATGAGGAAGAGAAGTTGGCTCACCTAACACCTTGGCAAACAAACCCAGCAACGCTTGCAAAGGAGCATGTATTAATTCCATTCTCGGCAAAACATACATATTTTCAGCCACATAGAACTGAGTATAAACCATTGTCACATCGACATTTCTAAGATCCCGTACCACAAAATCATCTTCTAAAAAAAGGGAAAACAACCAAAACATAACCCCTTTACGGCCTCCTGATCCGTTAAGAACAACTACATTTCTAAGCAAAACAGCACCCACTAGACTTCGTTTAAGCTTAGTACCCTTGATTGCATAAGAAGAAACATGAATACCTGAACCACTCAACTGTTTCGTCGTCCCTTTATTGGAATTCTTTAAAACAATCTATGTCTGGACATAAATCAGTGCCTCTATTATCTGTGATTCCGTTTTTGTAGCCACAACACCATCACACACCTGAACCATAAGCAAATGGCCCATCTCTCGAGTCATAGAACTCACCGCTGGAAACCACATTTACTTGAGCATCATGACAACAACCTGCATCGGAGATTTCAGACCCGTACGAAAGACTGATTCAAGACCTTCATCAGTGAGATGCCATAGTTGGGATGATAATTCCTCAAAAGTCATTGATATAATCTGCTATGTATCTAGTTTGTATCAGAGCAAAAAAGAAATCTCGCACAAAGAAATGATGAGTGCTATTGTATCTTGCAAACAATGTCTTTGAAATCTTGCCAATCAACAAAAGGAGCACGGGAAATTTCCCAGTTACCTTCTAGAAATCTATGCAACCTTTTAGACTTTAAACCCAACCTAATCAAGTCAAACTTCTCAGGATCTCTATATTGCCCAAGAACAAAGGACTGAATAACAACATTAAGCCAAGTAGAAGAATCTTTCCCCTCAGAAACTGGTATCTCGATGTTCTTGAGCCTTGTTTCATGATTAACAAACACTGAACCTAATGCTTTATTCGTAATAGATTTTGTTCATAAGCCATCCAAGTTCGCTGTAGCGGGAGATCAAGCTAGCTCTAAAGGCCATCCAAGTTCAGGTTTTGTTTACACCAAAGGTAGAAGACATCTGTCTACAGCTGAGTTTGAAGAGAAGAAGATAAAGGGGCTTTGTCTCCAATTCCATGAAAGTACAACCAACCAAGAAGAGGAAGAGATGGGAGATGAGATACTATGGCAACAAAAATTAAGACAATTATCTCTGTTTGTTGTTCTGTGATTGATCGTTTATTTCAAAGGCTTGGAGAAAAATTCTGCAACTACGACAAATAGCCGAGCAAGACAAGGGTGTATAGATGTCAAAAACAATGAGCAATACCTTATAAACCCTGAAAACGTGCACTTTGTCAAAACAGTGACCAAAAGGAACGATGTTCTGGTAATTGTAGTAGCCTTTTCATCAATTTGATTGTAGTCATTAAAATCTCAGTTTATATATGTTGTCTTTAAAGCT
Source organism: Lepidium sativum (assembly GCA_023374145.1). Lineage (NCBI taxonomy): Eukaryota > Viridiplantae > Streptophyta > Magnoliopsida > Brassicales > Brassicaceae > Lepidium > Lepidium sativum. The sequence continues at coordinate 27,018 of JAKUCM010001048.1, read as the reverse complement.
AAGAGTTGTCTTATTCTTCATTTCTTTCACTCTCTATTTCTCATTTTTGTGCAAGTAGTATGTGCCCAAAATGACAATTAGGAAGCATGACCTAAAGTTTGGCCCCCATAATTCATCCATAAATTACATTCTTCCTGGCGAAAAAATGGAAGGCTGCACAGTTTTATGGCAATTATGTATGTTTCAGTATCTGGGATGTTATATGTCGAAAGTGCAATCTGAAAACTGGAGATTTAGTGGTTTGTGAACTCGAACGCACAAGAGATGTTGTTACAGCTGTTAGAGTGCATTTCCTCAAAATAAGGAGACAAGCCCGCCCTCTCTACTCCTCTTTGGCCTTTGCTACGAGTTAGCTTTCTAAACAATTAGTCTTTGACAACTTAGAAGATTTCTTTTACCCGCTGGATTTGTAGATGCTTGTCTTTATTTCTAGCTGGATAAAGTTTTAGCTGACTTGTGGCTTGTTTTAAGAAGGGAAATAATTTATTAGTATTATTGGATCCAATACTTTAATAGACTTTGATCTATTCTAATCCAAAGCCGAATGGCTAAAATCCATTATAATCTTGAAATTATGTATTTGGATGAATATATTTTAAAATGCATTGAAACATTAGCCGGCGAGTTACATAGTTGCAGCTATACGCCGAGACAAGATCAGAAGTTGATGAACCAAACTATGAGGGATCCATCGTTATGTACGAAAGCTGCTTATGTTCTATAGAAAATAAGCATGTCTATCCGTGGGGCTAACGTGATCTACAAGCAGATCATTTCACAAGTTGTATATGATGGTATTTTATTTTGTTTCTTATCTTATGTGAATTTATTTTTCCAAACAAAAATTGTGTTTTTTTTTGGTAAAAAAACGGAGAAACTCCAATTTTTTTAAGTATGAGAAAATACAACTACATCAAATCCGAGGAATGACACAACCTACCATATCCTCTTGTAAAATTTAACTAATTGAACCAGGAGGAACAAAACGAGCATGAAAACTTAAAAGGTAAAAAGAATGCATAGTTAGTCATTTATAAGGCGATTAGTTTTCCTATGCACGTGGGAAACACGGAGTATCCAGTCTCTTGATAAAAAGCTGTAGTACAAGAGTGTCAGGAAGAAAAGGGATGAGAATCATCAATCTCTTTCGTGAGAAAACCAACTACTATCTCAGAACCCACCTCAACATGCAATCGCGAGAAACCATGTTTCCACGCTTATACAAGCCATAGTAAACATTCCATAATGAAAATGGACTATATTACCAAACAGTTTTGATTCCACAAAGAATTACGTTTTTATTAAGAACTCCTTTTTACAAAAGACAATTCTAAAGATCAATTCTTCTAGCAAACAATCGATCCTAAAAACTACTTCTACAATTCGATAACCTAGAAGCACTATCTCAAAAGCTAATCTCTAAAACTACAATCCTCAAAATCCTTAAAAATTGAATTACATCTCGAGATCCCTTTTATAGTTGAAGAGCTCTTTTTTCTGTTTCCTAATTTTTAAGGAATCCAACTAAAAATCTTCTTCTTGGAATATGCTGATAAGATTCCTTCTTGATAATCCTTATCACATATTTGAAATTCAAACTTCAGAAGGTTCTGATCCCGACCTTCTCGCTTGTCTTCAACCGCTCGAGCCATGTGATCATCAGCGAATCTTCAATCTCCCCTTTTTTGACTTGAGTTGATAATAAGCACACACCTGCATTTTCAAACACTTGACAGTACTTGTTGTCTCCAACAACAGTATAGCAATCACCAGAATAACAAAATAACCTTCAAATAGAAACGATCATAAATCCATGTTCCCACAACATCCCTAAAGAGGTTCATCAAGAAGATGATTGACATTGATTAATAAATGTTCTATAGAAAATGAAATGCCACATATTGGCCAAAAGATCTAGAGCTAAACATTAGCTCCCCCTAAATTCTATGTGCTCCTCCTTAATCAGACACATCAAAAATTTCTTGGTGGTCCGACTCCTGACTCTTTACTCCCCCTGCTTAACATCACACAAGTAAAAAAAAAACAACTATGAATTTACCATTAACAAGCAGTATGAGAAATCTAACCTCTGAGTGCCTTCTTGCACAAGTGTGTGATCTCTTCAGACATTACCAAAATCGTTTCCAAAAGCTCCTTAGGTGTATACGTTTCTTCTCCCACGGATGCCTTAGCTTTTCCTTTCAGTTTCTTATCTTTCGTCTTGTTATTAGAGACAGATGCAAAGGGTGCAGGCACTTCACGTTGCTTGGCCAGCAGACGAGTGAGTAGTGATGGGTACGGAAGATAGAGCTTCGATTTGGAGTATCTTGTAGACGCAGCAACCTTCTTGATTTGAATGAATATCCCTTTGCCGATATTCAACCGAGTTCTGGTTCTGATCCTATACGCCAATTGTAGTCTCAGTAGACTGACATATCCTTCATTTGATGTGGGAAGCCAATTTGTACAGCAGAATGTGTACAGCTGTGAGTACAACTGCCCTAGATGCGCCTTTTTGACCCTGTTCAGATTCTTGATAGCTCCTTCAGTAACAGTTTCGGCTATATCCTCTGACAGCACTTCAAGCTTTTGAGGATTGGAGCGATCAGTCACATTCGGGGACTCTAACACCTCATTGATCTTCTCGGGTGAAATCACATACTTGTGGCCTTTCAGAATAGAGCATGTTTGCCCACAACTCAAAAAGCACATCAGTAGAATAATCAACTACAGATTCCAAAGACCTTAACAGACCTACATCCTTAAGGAGTTGAACTAACTCCAACTCCTGCTCATCAAATGTATACGCACATTCCATTATAAATCGTTCGTTTGAGGAGGAATAAAGCTTGTACCTTCGGAGCTGAAAGTTCTTTGATCGAACTCAGGAGTTAGGGATTGAGAGAGAGTAAAATCCCCTGTTCTGGCTATGCGACGAGACTTGCGGTTCTCTGAGGCCACCGAATCCTCAAGACGACGCTTGAGGCTCCCCCGTGATGCCTTGGCTCTGGGTATGGTACTTTTAGTACCGTGACCCAAGGAATCCTGGTTTCGCTTAGCTTCTTCCTTGTCTTCTTGGATGGGAGTCGGTGACTCAGATCTGCAGAATCTCGAGGGGGAACCCTCAGTTTGCTTCTCTCCACTTTGGAAGTTTGCATGTGATGCTTCGTCTTCGTAATTGAACTCCCAGGTTATTTTGAGTTCATCACGTCCCTGAGGCTCAGTAGTTTCTGTCGGTTCTTGAACGTTTGCCGCCTTAGTTTCCTTTGGGTTCACCGGAAGTCTCAACCCCTTGGGTTGATAAACCATTATCGCCCTCTCTTGGTTCGTCACATATGCTACGAGGTTTCGTAGCGAGAACCCGGTTACAGATGCATTCTCCATTTTGAATTTTGGCTATTTGAGACTTAGGGTTTTCTTTTCTCTCTTGTTGAAGGCTGATTTGATTTTGTTTGTTGAGACTGTTGATTTTCCCTTTGACATCGTGATCTATTTATATCCTCCTGAATGGGCCTGAAACAAAACGAACATACGGCCCCCCTTTCTTTTTTCCAATTCTTCTGAATCGAATAATTAATGAATGCATTGAATTAATTTCACATAACCCATCGATTCACAATTGAGAGTTAAATCCATTCGCTTCTCTTATTCATTGAACCGAGTGACCCAGATTAATCTTGACATGATGAGCACTAAAAATAAGATTCATTGTATGTACTCCCCTTTTTTTATTCCTCTCATAACTTTTGTTTTGTCATACACAAGCTGTTTCAGCTAGCTGAAGTCCGAGATTACCCAACATATCCCTACTTAGCAAGACATGCAATCAAGTTTAAGATGTGATGACTAGACTTTCACACTATCATACCTTTATCAATCAGCTTCAACAGTATCAAAAAATCAAGGCGATCAGGCAGCTAGAATTTCCTTTGGAGAGTCCCTTCCTTTTTTATTGTATTTGTCAACTTCGCACTCAACATGCAACAAATCCAAGCTTTTGGCTAGTTACTACCCTTTTTTATTATTATTATCGACAGAGTGTTGTGTCAGAGCATCACTTGACTTCTCAGCTTACTGATACAACGGCTCTCCTCAGCTCTTTGACCTCCTAGATCTTACCTTGATAAATCAACATCCTGATATTCATTGTGACGGTATGATGGACAGCTATTTTTCATCAGCTCAATCAACCTTGATATATGTATGCCCTCTTTCAGGTGTCTGCTAGCTTTTCTCAGACTCAACTGCTTGCAACCGTTGCTCCATAGACACTTCCCCCTCTCTTTTAAAAAACAGTATTTTCACTAGCATTCACAGACTCCAATCGCTATTCGTAATTGAATGAAACGATTGAAGCACAGTGGTTTAGTAAACAGATCAGCTAATTGATTTTCAGTGCCCACATGTTCAAGTTTGATCAGTTTGTCCTCGACAAGTTCTCGAATAAAATGATGACGAGTGTCAATATGTTTGGTTCGAGAGTGTTGAACTGGATTCTTAGCAATACAAATAGCACTCTGATTGTCACAAAAAACAAGTAATGGTTTCGAGTCCATACCATAGTCAGCAGTCATTTGTTTCATCCATAGGAGTTGAGTACAGCAGCTTCCCATTGCAATATATTCTGCCTCTCCACTTGTACTTTTCCGATCATCTATGCTTCCTGCCCAGTCCGCGTCACAATACCCTACAAGACTTACAGTAGTATCTTTAGTAAAAAATATGTCAAGCTTGTAAGATCCATTTACATACCTGAGTATACGTTTGGCTGCAGTAAGATGGGTTCAGCTTGGTATCTCGCACAGAGACCAACCGACAAACTCAAGTCTGGACGACTTGCCGTGAGATAAAGCAACCCTCCGATTAGGCTTCTGTAAGACGTTATGTCAACTGGTTTTCCCACCTCGTCTCTTGACAACTTCTTGTTTGATCCCATTGGAGTTTTAGCAGACTTGTTGTTTTCCATGCCGAACTTCTTTACCAAGTTTTTTGCATAAGTACTTTGATTCACGAATATTCCTTCAGACGTTTGTTTGACTTGAAGACCTAAAAAATAAGTAAGTTCTCCGTTCATACTCATTTCGAACTCTTGAGTCATCACCTTAACAAACTTGTCAACCATTTGTTGTCTGGTTGAGCCGAAGACAATGTCATCGACGTAGATTTGCACCACAATGAACCCTTCTTCACTTTTGAGGGTGAACAGTGTCTTGTCAACACTGCCTCGCACATATTGATTATCAACCAGAAAGGTTGCTAACCTCTCATACCAAGCCCTAGGTGCTTGTTTGAGCCCATACAAGGCTTTGTTTAACTTGTAAACATGATTCGGATGCTTAGAATCCTGGAAGCCTTTTGGTTGTTCCACATACACCTCCTCTTGTAGATTTTTGTTCAAAAATGCACTCTTGATATCCATCTGATAGAGCTTGAAACCCATTTTGCATGCCATTCCAAATAAAAACCGAATCGATTCTAGTCGAGCAACTGGTGCAAAGGTTTCTTCAAAATCAACTCCTTCGACTTGTGAATAGCCTTGTGCAACTAACCGAGACTTATTTCTGATAACATTCCCTTCTTTGTCTATCTTGTTTTTAAAGATCCACTTTGTTCCAACAACATTTACTTTGTCCGGCCTTGGAACAAGTATCCAAACATTCAGCCTTGAGAAGGTTGATAGTTCCTCTTGCATAGATGAAATCCAGAAATCATCAGTAATCGCCTCTTTGTAGGTCTTAGGCTCAATCTTGGATACGATGCAGATTTTATCAACTATATCCACAAGACTTTGACGTTGTGTCATGAAGGAACAAAAGCTTGTTATTGTGCTTCCAGCAAGCTGCTTAAAGTTGATTTGCTTCCCATGAGTGATTCTCTCCCCCTGAATCTCTCCTATGACATCTGTAAGGGAGTGATTCCTATGCACTTGTGGAGTTGTTGCTGTCACGAATTCTCTTGTGTTTGTGTTGTGATCATCTGCATCAATATCAGAGTTCCGATTGCTTTCACTGAAATCATCAAGGGTTAAGCGGAACGTAGATGAATCATCGAAAACAACATTTATTGTTTCTTGCATTGTAGACGTTCGTTTATTGTATACACGAAAAGCTGTACTTGATCCTGAATAACCAAGAAAAACCCCTTCATCACTCTGTGAGTCAAATTTCCCCAAGTGATCTTTATCATTGAGTATGTAACATATACACCCAAACACATGAAAGTAATGAACTGTTGGTGTTTTTCCTTTCCAAAGCTCATAGGATGTCTTGTTGGTCCCTTTTCTTACAGACACTCTATTGATAATGTAGCATGCGGTGTTGACAGCTTCAGCCCATAACGATTTCGATACATTGCTTCCATATAACATCGCCCTTGCCATTTCTTGCAAAGTTCTGTTCTTCCTGTCTACTACACCATTTTGCTGAGGTGTTCTCGGAGCTGAGAATTGATGCGCAATTCCTTGTTCTGAACAAAATTTCTTGAAGATGTCATTTTCAAATTCTCCACCATGATCACTGCGAATGTGTTTAATGCCTTCACGTTCGTTCTTCAACTGAAGTGCTAACAACATGAAGCTCTCAAATGTATCGCTTTTCTCTCTAATGAATTTGACCCATGTGTAACGACTGAAGGCATCAACAATCACCAAAATATATCTTTTTCCTGCTAGACTCTCAACTTGAATGGGACCCATTAGATCCATATGGACAAGTTCAAGTGCCTGTTTTAACCTTACATCTGGTACAGACTTGTGTTAGGTTTTCACTTGTTTTCCCGAGTTACAGGGTCCACACACAAACTCATGATTTGCTTTAAGCTTAGGCAATCCTCTAATGATTTCCTTAGATGCTAGTTCAGCCATTGTTTTAAAATTCATATGTCCAAGACGTTGATGCCAAACTTGAGTTTCACTTTCTGATCTCGATGTCATGCATTGAGTACCTGGAACCCACATGTAGCAATCATTTGCTGTTCGAACTCCTTCTAGATGAATCAGTTTGTGACTATCAAAGGCTTGACAGGTCATTCTTGTGAATGTAACGTCGAGTCCAGTATCACACAGTTGACTAATAGTAATCAGATTAGCTTTCAGTCCATCGACTAAATACACATCTGTCAACTTAGGATCCATAGCATTTACAGTTTGACCTTTGGCTAGAATTTTTCCTTTTGCTCCATCACCAAAAGTCACTCTGCCAGTCTTGACAATTTCCAGTCCCTGTAACGTTCCTTCTTCTCCTGTCATGTGCTTCGAGCAACCATTGTCAAAATACCATGTTCCTTTAGAGGTGGTTCCGTCAAGTTGTCTATCAGTAGTAAAGGCCACTCTACTGTAGAGATCTACCCGTTTTACCCACATTTGTTGTCTATTTTCTCCATTGTAGGTAAATTTTTGTTCTCTCCTGATTTGCTGAATCCGTTGATACCATAGGCGGCATTGAGACTTTATGTGACCTTGGTTCCCGCAGTACCTCAGTAGAAAGGATCATTACCCCTTACCCTTCATTGGTCAAATGTTAGAAAGCTTAGCTAATCATTCATACTACTATTTCCTTGATGGGTATAGTGGATTTTTCCAGATCCCTATACATCCAAATGATCAGGAAAAGACAACCTTTACTTGCCCTTATGACACATTTGCATATAGGAGAATGCCATTTGGTCTTTGTAATGCACCTCCTACTTTTCAACGTTGCATGACTTCGATATTTACATATCTGACTGAGGAGATGGTGTAGGTATTGATGGTGATCACTTATCTGTCTCTCCCATCCGAGACCTGATCTTGATTGTGACTCTTTTGAGTATTGATCATGACTTCCCTTCTGTCCATGGTTAATGTTGAAAGATCTGTTTGAAGCTCGAACAAATTTGTGTTCTACGATAGCGGCACCTTTGTATCCAAGGCCTTAATTGTCCTTGTCAGTTCTTCCAATTGTCAAGAGATAGTCAAGATCTTTGGTGCCTTTGGACAGCATTCTAATCTGTTTCATCTGTTCAGATAGTTGTCTTTCAAGTTCAGAATTTATACTCTTTGTATCCGTTAGTTCCTTCTCAGCTTTAGCCAGTTGATTTTCGAACAACTGTTTTTCCGCTATCAAGCACATGTTTTCTTGCTTTGTATCGACCAGCGATTTGACAAGCAGTTTGATTTGATCATCAGGCAACATGTCTAGTTCATCTTCAGAGTCTGTCTCTACCATATCTTTTTCTACATTGCCCAAAAGCTGAGTATCATCCTTGTGAGTGATTGGGTTCTTTTGACATTCACCCATTAGAACAACTGTTTGTTCAATTGCTTGTTCTATGTTTTCTTCCTCATGATCTTCGAGGTTGACAATGCCAATTCGAGCAACAAAGTGATTAAGTATATCACTCCCATCTTCATTGTCAGAATCTGACTCACTCATCGATGTAAATGCTGACTTCCCGTTCACTCGAGTGGTACACTCATTTTTGGTGTGTCCATATCCTTTGCATTCACAGCACTGAATCGTCATTTTCTCTTGGCAGTAGGACATTCGGCCTTAAAGTGTCCGTATCCTTGACACTCGAGACATTGCTTATCAGATTTGTGATTGTCTCTGTCTGATGAGACCTTGACAGAGGTTTGATACTCTCTTCTTTGTCCTCTCTCAGCTTTTCTCAAAAAACGTTTAACTATCAGACCAACTTTTTCTTCCAAGTCATCAGATACTTCATTTTCATTTGATTCTTTTTCCGTGACTAGAGCTATACTCTTGTCTTTGTTTGTCAGTCTGGGAGCTAATTGCAATTCATACGCTTGCATCATCCCTACTACTTGATCAAATTTGAGAGTATCCGAGTTTTGAGATACCTCAAGAGCTGACCTATGTCCATGAAACTTCGAGGGAAGGCATCTTAGAAATTTCTTTACCAATTTCTTATCTTTGTATGTCTTTCCTAGAATCAGAGCTTCATGTGAAAGAGACGACAATTTACTACTAAACTCAGCAATAGTTTCTTCCTCTTGCATGGTCATATTTTCGAATTGAGATGCGAGAATGTCAATACGTGTCCTTTTAACGCTGCTCGTTCCTTCAAAACCGACTTGAAGAATACCCCATGCTTCTTTTGCACTTGTACATCCTTGTACCCTTTTAAACTGATTACTGTGAAGTGAGCTGAAAATAGCTGATAAGGCCTTAGAGTTCCATTTTGCATCAGCTTTTTCTTCAGCCGACCATTGTCTCCTGGGTTTTGGTTTGAGTGTCCCATCTTCGTCTCTGATCGTTGGCGGTTCCCATCCTTCTTCAACAGCAAGCCATGCATCTGAGTCTATTCCCTGAATGTTTTGTGCCATTTGGACTTTCCAGTGTCCATAGTTATTTGGATCTAGCTTGAGCGTTTTAGCTACTACCATCAGCTGTTGTTGTGGATTTTCCATTTTGTTCTCCAGGATCGAACACCTGAAACACTTAACAAAGTTATGCGGTGACCCGCTCTGATACCAATTGAAAATGGACTATATTACCAAACAGCTTTGATTCCACAAAGAATTACGTTTTCATTAAGAACTCCTTTTTACAAAAGACAATTCTAAAGATCAATTCTTCTAGCAAACAATTGATCCTAAAAACTACTTCTACAATTCGATAACCTAGAAGCACTATCTCAAAAGCTAATCTCTAAAACTACAATCCTCAAAATCCTTAAAAATTGAATTACGTTGAAGAGCTCTTTTTTTCTGTTTCCTAATTTTTAGAAATCCAACTAAAAATCCTCTTCTTGGAATATGCTGATAAGATTCCTTCTTGATAATCATTATCACATATTTGAAATTCAAACTTCAGAAGCTTCTGATCCCGACCTTCTCGCTTGTCTTCAACCGCTCGAGTCATGTGATCATCAGCGAATCTTCACATAATTCCGCTAAAGGCGCCGAAAAAATCCCTATATTCAGAACAAATCCACTTATCCAACTGCCAGTGCTATCCTATTGAGATCCTTCGGCAGCAGCGGGTCCGAGATTTCCATTAGAAGTCCCATCCGTATCCAAAGTAATCCAAGTTTCTTGTAGAGGCCGTCAAGCAATGAGCCTTTCAACACGTCCCCTGAGAGTAACTTTAGCCGAGTGAACTTGGGAAACCTAATGAACTTCAATAGCGAGATCATTTATAAAAAGAGTTCGATCTCTGCACAAACGTGTTTCACCAAACACATTTCCACATCTCCATTTCCAACACCACCATATTGCCAAGGAAAATTTTGACGACCAAGGCCCAAATTGAGTCGTACAAGTATCACTTAAGTTCGTGAATATCCATTTTAGAAACTATTGTGAGAAAAAGAAAGCATGCTTGCCACGAGGGACGAGATGGCGCCATATTCCTTCATCGCTTGAAAATCTTGGAAGACATGTATAATCGATTCCTCGGCCCCGCGACACACTTGGCAAAGCGATGAATCTGCTAAATGTCGTCGAAATCTCTCGCTATTGGTCATTAAAACCTGAGTACACACATCCAAAGTAATAGACATACTCACTCTGGCACAAGCATCAACCATATACAAGCAAAAAGCTTATTGACATTAGGCCGAGGCGTAGGAAAGAATACGTAAAACTTACAGAGAAAGTACCATCGGAAGCCCCAAGATATTCAATCAACAGCTCTAGTAACATCATCGACCACATAAGCTCCTAACCGAAGTAGAATATTAGCATGTAAATATTTATTATGAAGGTCCTTGTTCCATCTTATACCATTAAGCCAGAGATCACATACCCGTAGCCGATTAAACTTTAAAGGAATCACGGTGTGCGTAGCTTCGGCTAGAGGCATCGAACAAAGCCAATTATCAGACCAAAACTTAGTATCACTACCATTATCGATAACCCATTTAATCCCATGCATGAAAACCTCAGTTAAACCGAGCAATATGCTATTCCATGTGGATGATTGTTATCCTTTCCGCATTAACCAATCAGAGTCATGTACTCATTTTACGTTGTACTTGGTTCTTAAAATCTTAGACCAAAGACTCGGAATTCCATTAAGTAAATGCCACTTGATCTTTGCTAACAAAGCCTTATTCATTTTGCTAGACAATCGTATACCCAAACCTAAATCAGCTTTAGGTTTGCAAACTCTCTTCAACAACAAGAGATGTTGCTTACGTTTCAAAAGAGTACTCCCTCAAAGAAAGGACTGAGAGAGTTTATCTAACCGCTGTTGAGTCGACTTTGGTAACATTATTGAACTTATAGAATGTACCGGGATAGAAGAGAGGACCTCCTTAGTCAAAGTAAGTCGTCTAACAAAACTAAGACTTCCAACCCGGGAGCCATGAGTTAACTTTCTCCAACATATCTTGAAACATATTTTTATTAACCCGTTATGAAGCAGAGGCATACCAAGATTTGTGCCGAGGTCCTTAGTTGATCTAATACCGCTTACCTTAGTGAATTGGGATTAAAGATCACGTGGAATATTATCCAAAAAATACACTTTAGACTTCTCCAAGCTTACTGACTGACCTGAAGCAATACAAAAGTTCTGTAAAAACCTTCTTGACAACTCGTATTTGGGATATAGACGCCTTTGCAAAGAGAATAAGATCGTCAACAAAGCATAAATGAGAAAGTTCAGCTCTACCCCTTGCTAGCTGAATCAATCTCCATTCCCCAGAAGCTACATCATCGTCAATTAGATGACATAACCTCTCAAGACATAAAACATACAAGTACGATGAGAGAGGGTCCCCTTGTCGTAAACCTCGCTCAAGTTGAAATGACTCTGTTTTTTTCACCATTCCACAATAGACTCATGGACGGACCTATAACTCCAACCATTATCCAACAAATCTATTTCTCCAAAAAACCAGCGGCTTTGAGTGCATCTTCTAGGAAATCCCATTTGATAAGACCACAAGATTTTTCAAGGTCAAGCTTTAACAACATAAATCTTTTTTCCCATTTTTCCTACGCGTAGTATGTATCGCCTCTTGTACACTAACTATATTGTCTGTGCACAAATGGCCATGAATTAAGCTTGATTGGGCCGGACTAATCAACTTAGGCATTAATCGCTTCAACCGTAACACCATAGCTTTTGTAATAATCTTGAAAAATGTTGCATAAGCTGATAGGCCGAAACTGCTTCATAAACTCTGGTTTCCCAACTTTTGGAATCAACACTAAGAGAGCATTGTTTGTTCCCACGGGCAAAAGACTGGAGTCAAAAAAGTCCAATACAAAACATGTCACCGAGTCCCCAACGATGTCTGAACAATCCTAGTAGATTACAGGTTGGTAACCATCCGGTCCTGTAGCCTTGAATTTCCCCATACTCCTGATAAAACTTACAACATCTTTGAAAGTAAAGGGTTTATCAAGCCATTCTCGGTCCTCTCTGTTTAAATTAGCAAAGCCATCTCTGGGCAACACCCCCACCTCATCTTGTACATCCGGTAAAGAGTACAGATATTTGTAGTAACTTATGGCCAAATGTTCCAACTCTGGGAGCGCAAAGACCCAATGACTATCATCGTTTTTAATATCTCCACTCGATTTCTTCTCCGGCTAATTATCGTAGAAGTATGAAAGAAGGTTGTGTTAAGATCTCCCATATCGATCCACTTCTCACAAGACTTTTTGTACCACATTATCTCCTATTGTTCAAGTCTGTTATCTAACTGCTGGATCCGCTCCCCTTCCTATAGTAAAAGTTCATCCGACGGGTTACTCTTAATTATTTCCTAAAAGACGACCACTCCCGCCAATCGTTTCACCGGGATGAACAATGGAATCGGAATCACCACCAACAATAACTTGGTCTCGAATTCCTACAATCACATCACGTAAAAAATCCCACAAACCGCTTCTCATGGTAGCTGACAGAGCAACATTGACTGCAAATACATGTACCACTTCATCTCCAATACTACATCTAGTGTGAATATGCTGGTCGGACGAGCTGACAATGGTCTCCAAGTCCTTCTCTCCACAACAACCACAAACCACCACTTTGTCCAACGACATAAACCCTAAGAGTTTTGAAACCCCAAATTACGAAAAAATCCTCTGGGCATTTTCTCCTCCCGCATGAGTTTCAAACAATGCTAACATATCAAATTTAAACTTCTTGAGCAAGTATCTTATCGATCTATTTGCCCCTGACAACTCCAAAGATGCCTCGGGAAAGCTGTTATGCTCCAAACACCTTCTGCTTCCCCGTAACATCAACGGCGGGTAACTCACTATTATCCAGCATCTGTTCCTCCTCCTGAGAATGAGCTAATGCAAGTCTACGCATAAAGTACTCACTCCATCTTCAGTACTCTGTGACACACTAAGTCATAGCACATTCTAAAGGTTCATGTTTTACCGATTGTAATATAGTTCGGGGAACAAGACTAAACATTAGCACGACTCACAACCTCCTCATCCAAACATGAATGTTTACCAATCCCCACCTTACCCAAATCGATTAACTAAACCAAAAACAAGGTCATCGGATGAACAACTTTGTTTAAACGTTTTCCTCTTCGGATCTGTATGAATTCCAGATTTTCTTTCCTTCACCCGTTCTTCAACACTATCTCCCTTCATCACTTTAGTTTCCAAATTCTTACCAAGCCCCTCTAAATGAGGTTGTGTGTTCCTCACGGAAAAAAAGACAGCCGTCCCATTTTTTTTGTTCCTAGGATCCGTAAACTTAACAAAACTCAAGTCCCATGTCAAAACCTTCCCCGTATCTGGAGGATCTCCCGGTGGTTAACCCCGTTCCACTGTTTCAGCCATAGCCGTATCTCTCATGCCACTATCCAAAACCCTAGAGACTCCCTTTCGAGCCCTAATCGCCGCTACCATTGTTTAATCTTATTAAATTGTGTTGTTTATATATATATATATATATATATATATATATATATCTATTGTTTTGTCTCTGCTTGAGTATTCAATTGGTTGCCCTTTATATGTGGCTTGTTTGACACCGCTTGAAAGAAGATGAAAGGGTAGGTGTTGACTTTGTCAATATGTCTATGAGATCTACAATCATGATGTAAAACTTCTAGACTTGTTTTTTATGGTCATCATTATCTATTATATATATAAGACAAGAACATGTACAAAACTAGTAGGTTCAAAATCCTTTACAACGAGTTCATAAAATCCCGGTAGAACAACCCCCAAATGTGGAAAATAAAACTGCTAGACAAAACCTCTAATTTGACACAATTTATGTTCTTCACATCATCAAAAGGTTCTTCGAGATCACAATAAAAAGTTGTTGAAAACTCATCCGTGCCTAACTCGGTCTTTTGATCTTCAAGTCCATTTGATCATAAAGTATTCTTTTGTAATTAAAAGCTTGGGATGACAAAATTCAGCCTTACGGTACCTCGAATGAGGCATATTTAACCTATAGATGATGTTGGTGGAGTTGAATCTACGACATTATCCGATGAGGAACATCCCAAAACAAACAGATTTCACACAAATCTAAATGTTAGTACTAGTAAAGGAAGCTTTCAACTGGTCAACCAAAACATTAAATTCTTACTTGAGTAGATTTGGGTCGATGAGTAGACTTGGTTTTGCTCTACTTTTGTTTCCGAGATATAACAGTCGTGTAAACTTACTCCATGATACAGGCCCAATAAAAGAAATAAGCCAGAAAGGCCCAACATGGAAAAGAGGGCCGTTCGCCCTAGCAGTGTGTCAATTCCTGCTGGAGTCTAAACTAATATGGCCAGCTTTTTTGATAAGCCTTTTTATGGCCCAGTAATAAAGTTCATTAGAAAATGCTTACGAGTCAAATTGACAGTCTCTGCAAGTCTTTCTCTCGCGTCACTTTTTAAAACTCTTTGACCGGACAAATTTGTTTGCGTCATCGTTTCTCTGTTTCTTATTAGTCACCGTTTTCGTGTTTCTCTGCTTTGTAATACTTTACGTTTTTGCAAACGAAAGAGACGATCTGCGAGGTGAAGTAAGTAAATTAACGCATTTAGTGTAATTAAAATAAAATTACTTTGTCTCTTACAATTTTCAAAACGGATTCAGCTTTTTTTGAAGAGAAAGAAAAATGTTGCCATGGGATATTTTTGAGAAGATCCAAAATAATTTGTCTAAGCCTTGCTTCTGGAAGTCTCTGTCTCCAGGAGCAAACTGGAAATCTAAATCCATGGTAACTTAATTTTTGTTTATTTTTTCTCTTTACTCTTTTGAAAATGGAGCTACGTTAATGTTTTTACTCACTGTTCTTCGTCGCTTTTCATTGAATGGCTTTGTTTACTTCAAATATGTCGTAGACAATTTGTTACTGTAGTGTAATCTTTTTGTAGAAGTTGTTGTTAGAAATAGCTTAGATTTTTCAATCTTTCAAGAAATTTTGGGGAGATTTTAGTATTTCTGTTATGGAGGGTAGTATAAAAGCACATTGCATCTTCCTTCTTGTTCTGATTTGCCTTCATTTTGTGAACTTTCGTGTTACTTATTGACCTGTTATGGATACCTTTATGTTTCAGGTTTCATTTTTGCTTAGTTCATGTTCTGCTAGTGTTGTTTTCAGACCTTTCCATATCTTTTTCTGCTTGCTTGACCCACAAACTAAGCCTTTGAGCTCGTGTTAGCTGCTATGTTTTTCTGTTGGAAAGTTGTAAATTTTTGTCTCATGTTTCCTCTTTTTAACTTAGTACTGATGTGTTGTTGTCAACTGTTCTACTTTCTGGGTTTATGAAGAGGATTATTCCGGAAGATTTTGTGAGAAGCACGTCCGAGGCATTTGAGCACAGAGTGGTGGTTAGTGTTCGTTGGGGAAATTCTTGGCAACTCTGGCTCGAGCGAGAAAAGAATAATCTGGTTATGATAGAAGAAGATTGGGATGATTTTGTGGATAACAACAATTTAGGTTCAGATGATAAATTGTTCTTTAGACACCATGACTCTATGTTTCTTGAAGTGCAAATCTTAAAGAATGATGGAGAGGAGATTGTTGAGGTACCTCTTGAAACTGAACCTGAAACTGACCTGCTTCATCATAAGCAACAGAATTCTCACAAGGAAACAACCACTGCCTCTGCTTCTGGTAAGATTTTTAGATCGAAAGAATCATCCTGATGCTCTTCAAACTCAAGAAATTTTTTTTTCTTTCTTCTTCAACTGCAAAGTTTATCTCTGTATCAGCAGAATTCTCAGCAAATGGAGGAACAAATAGCCGAGAAAGACAAGGTTGTGAAAAATTCAAAAACCCTGAGCAATACCTTATGAACCCTGAAAATGTGCACTTCGTGAAAACTCTCAAACAAAAGAACGATGTTCTGGTAACGATAGTAATCTTTTCATTTGATTCTTGTCATACAAACTTAAGTTTATGTCTGTTGTCTTTAAAACTAAGAGCTGTCTTCTTATGTTTTTTTCTCTATTTCTCATGTGTGTGCAAGTAGTGTGTGCCCAAACCGATAATCCAGATGTATGACTTGAAGTTTGGTCCCCCTAATTCCTCCATGAAGTACATTCTTCCGGACAAAACAATAGAAGAAGGCTTCACAAAGTTGTATGCGAATGGTAAGAGCATTTGTTTCAGTGGCTGGACGGAACTTTGTGGAAAGTACAATCTGAATATGGGAGACTCAGTACTTTGTGAACTCGAATGCACAAGAGGTGTGGTTACAGCTGTGAGACTGCATTTCGTCAATAAATGATGAGGCCAGACTTCTCTAGTCTCTATGCTAGGAGTTAACTTCCTAAACAATTAGTCTTTAACAACTTAGGAGCTTTCTTTTACCAGCTGGATTATAATAGCTGATTGTCCCTGTTACTCACTGGATAATGTTTTAGGTAATTTATTTAACTCTAAAGAGACATTCGTTAATCAAATTAAATCAGAGGTTAACACTAGATTGGTTTCTCACTATCCACTACCAAGGAAAGCCAATCAGGCACAAGATAATCAACAAAAGCATTGTATATATCAAGATAGAAGCTCTAGTAGTGATACTATCAGTGTGTACAGTGACAGATCTTTTGACTGCTTGGAAAGTGGGTTTAAGATGTCTTCTGTTTAGTGACAAAAAAAAGATGATGTCTTCTGTTCTGGTCCAAAATCTTACTCGTAAGTGCTCCAAAACGTGGCCAAGCTTCTAGTTCCTGGACTGCTGAGATTACAATACTTGAGTCACTCTTAAAACACACCTATGCCACAGCTTCATCCCAAAAATCTCACTCGTAAATACTTGAACCTTTCCAAAATTAAGGTTGTTGATACAGTTCATCCCCCAAACCAGAGCAGATGCCTCAGCAAGATTGAAGCCGAGGATAAGCATTACCTTCAATCCATTCCACCACTCTAGCATCATCTCTTACCATTTAGCCAACCTCACTTGCCTTTTTCGACAGATTCCAAGATGCATCAACATTACACTTATAATAACCAGAACATGGACGCTGCAATGTATCTCTTCTTGCTTGAATGTGGCTGGTATGTGTGGATGTTTTGTCCTCCTCACTCTGCTCCGTTCACTCCTTAGAGTCCCATTTTGATCTCTCAACAATGCTTCAAGCATCTGAATGCTCACTAGAAAACTGTAGTAGGTTAAATGATTTCCATAATTCCCACACAATCGAAAGAAATATTATGATTCTCTCTGACCATTCCTGCTCCTTGTACAGATGTTTGGATATTACATTTCAGCAAAGTTAGTGTGTAGTAATAAGAGAGAGGGGAATAACAATTTAGCGAAGGGACTGAGAAACAAGAGGTGATTCACATTTTCCTCTTAGATCACCACATTTCAAACTTGAGCCATCTTTTGATAGCTTTTTGAGAGTTAAGTTCCTGGCTGTGGCAAAAGTCTGTTGGATAGAAATCTCCACATGAAGTGCTCAATTTTCTATTATTTGGTTATTTGAGCTTAGTTTTTCTACATTTTCTTAACATAGCTGAAGTTTACATTTGAATCATAAATTAGTATTGAATTGACGGGATTAGATATGTAAACCCCTTTATTCTTGCAAGTTTGTAACGAAATATTCATAAAACGTAGAAGGCCTACATACATAAAAGAAACGGCGACGTTTCTTTTGCCTTCTCCCCCAAGTAAAGCACAATCCGCTTATATATAAAACCCTAACCTAGTAAATAAACATCTGTTTCTTCATCATCTCTTGAATCAAAATCAAAATCAAAGAGAAAAAAAACACACCAAAGACAAGTTTTTCTTTTTTAAATAAAGCCTCCACACTGCATTTTTGTTTGTAATACGATATAATTCATCTATGGCTTACGAACGCTTAAAAGCTTGACGTCGTCGATCACAGGTCCACACAAAGATGAGAAATCATCGCTTCTCATGGAGTAGAAAGTGCTGTAAAACATGACCCTAGAACGGTTAGAAACCGCCACAAACCGAATCGAAGCTCTTCTAAACCCTCCTGTGCCACGCGATTCGTAAGGGACCTTAAGCGTTTCTTTGCCTGCAAAAGCCTCAACCACCATTGATCCTTTGCAAGCATTGTTAGCATCTCCAACGGCAAAAGACAGAACATAAGTTCTCCCAATGACGGTCCGAACTATTTGAGCTATAGCACTCTCTTTGCCTGCAACAAGCTCAATGGCTCTGCGACCTTGTGGGACTGAAAAGTGTTCGACATCAACGTACTTAACGGCTTTGAGAGACTCAACCATCCAACCAGGTAAAGGAGAATGATCATCTTCTATAAATGGTGGGATCAAAACTCCTGTGGTTGCTCCTGGTAGTACTAATGGACCTTCTTCAAATCCACCGTTTTTTAAAATGTTCTCTGCCAAATCAAACACACAAAAACCATATTACAACTTCATTGATTCAATCGGCTTCTGAAACAGAGTAATGATAGTAAGACTTACTGTTGGTTGGTCTAGGAGGATAAAGAGCTCTCATGGCAACACCATCAATAAGTGGACCACAAGCTGGATCTTCTTCAACACCTGGATTATGAATCACAACTTCAGCAACTTCACTCTCAGCTTGAAACGCCCAAGCGTACAAATCCCAACCACTGCTACTGTACACAGTCTGTATCGGAATGACGCCTGAATCAGGTGATACAGAGATATTAAGCCGTTCGTCTTGAGCACAAGTCCTAGCTGCACTGAAAGTGAGCGAGTAATACATTCCTTTAACAACTTTGAGTCTTTGTTTAATCGATGCTTCGTTTCCTAACCGAACAGCGAATTTGCCAGCTGGAACAACGAGAAGCATGTCTCCTTGTTTATGTCCTGATTTAATGTACTCGACGAATCCTGTGACTTCCCAGTTTGGGATTCCCAATTTGTTAACCACTTCTGTTCCTTTCAAGTCTGATGGTTTTGGTCCGAGCTCGAAGTCTCCATTCGGTAATATCCCTGTTGAAATTACATAATTGCCCTTCACAATCTCTTTTGATAATTTAATAAATAAATAAATAGGCACGTGAGGTGTGTCCCGAGACAGCCTAATTAGTCCTGTGTTGGACCTACTTAACCTTCATTGATTGGCAACGTCCAAAAACTTTATTGTGGTTCATGCTTGTGTCAAAATCGGGGTAAAATTGTCAGTTTAAACATCGGCTTTGTAACTAAAT
Source organism: Lepidium sativum (assembly GCA_023374145.1). Classification (NCBI taxonomy): domain Eukaryota; kingdom Viridiplantae; phylum Streptophyta; class Magnoliopsida; order Brassicales; family Brassicaceae; genus Lepidium; species Lepidium sativum. The sequence continues at coordinate 7,451 of JAKUCM010001048.1, read as the reverse complement.
GAATTTTTCAATTTTATCTTCATTTTTATATTGTAAGTACTATCGCTGGCAGAGGCATGTTCGTACGAATAATATTATCATATTACTATTTTGAAAAAAAACTTTTAGCTACCAGCATTATATTCATTACTACTATAATAAATTCAGTCACTATTACCATCAGATTTTTTTTCTCAAATACTTAAAATAACTTAGAATAAAAATAAGTTTTTGTTCCTGTTTTCTTTTCATAAAACTTGTGTAAAATGATATGGCCAAGATTTGGGAATAGAAATTTCGAGATACTTAACTTTGTATAGTGTAATAAAATCGAAATCAGGGAAAGAAAAAATGCATTATGTAATAAAGTGAGTAAGGATTCAAGAAGAATTTATGTATCTATTAGGTGTATATAAAGCTTACCGTCACGGAAGGGGACGGCGGAAGTGACGGTGGCGACGAGAAGAACGAAGAGAGACACGACGGTGAAGCCTCCCATTTTTACAGGCACCGAGAGAGAATAAGGATAAGAGATTTAAAATGTAATTAACAAAGAGAGTGGATGCAATTGCTTATAAGGAGCTCGAGCTACTAAAATACCCTTAGAAATTGCTATATATTACGAATCTATGCCACTGACTTTAGTTTGTGAAATCCCACGTGGGGTCGTGACATCAGTCCTTTTCAGAGATTTGGAAACTTACTGACCATTTGGGGGTATTTCTGGAATTTATACTAAACAATTGTCTGATTATAATTATTTTTGATGTTTATCATATAGTCAAGTTTGTTTAAGGCGGTGACTGGGGAAAGATTTTGGTGTTTATGGTGTAAATTTAGATATATAACTGACTAAATTTATTTGGATGAAACTTGTATTGAGATATTTTCAAATTTAGAAATATGTAAATATCCAATATTTATATTTGGTGACAATACTATGATCTGCCCAACTCAATAATTGATATTTGTAAAATAAAAACAATTTATACTGAATATGGATTAGATTCAGTCTTAAGACAAAAGAAAAAACAACAACGCTATTGAAAATTATGTACTAATGAATTCAAATCAACATGCCAAAGTCACTTAATCCAAGATTGTGAAACTAATTTAGATAGCTACTTTTACAAATTTCACATTGTTGATAAGTTTGAAAGAGTAAGTTTTTTAAAAAAATAGTTTGCGTTGTAAATTATTTTAAAATTAAGATAATTTTGATTATATTTAGGAGTTATTTAAACGTAATAAGTTTTTCTAATTTTATTAGAATTTAGTTAAAAATTTATATATTGATGTCGAGATTTATAAATATTAATTGTGTGAGATTGATATAATTGTAAGAGTATTAGTTTTGAAAATTTTTTAAAGCGGTTAATATAAGAAAATTATTTTTAATTTTTTCTAAACTATTTTTAATTTTTCTTTAAACTATACATGACATATTTGACTAGTTATGAACTTATGATTAAAATAAATCTGGAAGGCCAATTTCGTCGTTTTTGATAAAACATCGGTGAAACTACGAGGAAAATCGTTTATCGTGGCATGTGTATTACCAACAAAAAATAAATCATAAGATTAGTAGTTTTTTTTTTATAACTTTTTTCGATTATTTTTGTCTCTTCGTGAGGTTTCAATTTTGTTTTGTGGCAGTATGGTTTTATAAATAAAATTGAAGGTTGGTGTTCTCAGTGGCTAAGATCACTTGTAACGCGTTTTTTAATCCGTTTTTAAAAACGGTTTTTAAAAGAAATCTGATTATAATAGTGTTTAATTGGCGAAGATAATAAAGAGTCGTTTCTTAAATTAGCAGTTTAAGAGTCGGGTTCTAAGCCACGTGGCTTGTGTTGATTGGTGCGGCTAGGTGACTGGGTTTAGACTTGGGGGGAAAAAATTTCATTTCCGCGAGACAAAAGGAAAAAAATAGGAAGAGGCGATTGAGAGGCGATTGCGAGGTGATCTAGGTTCTTCGTTTCAGAGGTAAATCGAAGCAATCCTTGTGGTATTTCTTTGATTTTGATTAGCTTAGGTTGTTTTCTTGCATATTTTGGGGTTTATGGTTCGTGTATTTGGGAAAATAGGGTTCGGTTCGAAAATTTGGGGATCTAGAGTTTCAATTTTTGGGGCTTTTTGGTTCACATATTAGGGGTTATAGGGTTCGATTTATTGTTTGCGATTTGCTTTCGAATCAATCTTGGATTAGGTTTTCAAAAATTATTCAAATCGATTTGGGGCTTTGCTTTTCGAATAGGGGATCGTTTTAGTGTTCTTCTATTAGCTTTGGGGATCGTTTAAGTGTTCTTCAGGTTATCAAATGAATCTGGGATATGATCTTTGGTTTCGTTTTGGTTATTATTTGTTTTGAAATCGATTTGTGTTGCTGACTTCTTCTTCTGATTTTGCAAGATTGGGAAATGGATGATGATGAAAGGCATTCAATCAAGAATTAGAAGGAGGATGAGGAGGATCATTATGACTACCTCCCTGGGAAGTGGTATTTTGTCTGTGAAGACTATGAGGTTTGTACAGAGCTATCTCTTTTCGATTTACTGTTGTAATATCTCTATCACTCTAATATTGTTGTTTTGATATTAACAGAGTAAATGTAGTGTACCAAACAAAGTAGAGAAGAAGATCGAATTTGGTAGCTGTTCCTGGTAAGATATTGTCTTTACTTTTCCCCAATTTGTTAGGTTAGAAACCTTTAAACATAGTTAAACCTTTAAACGTTCATTAATAGAAAACAATAAACCACAAATCTGTTCAATCCTTCAACTTAAATGTTCAATTAAGACACAAATATATGTTAAATATTTCAATTCAAATGTTGATCATAAAGACAGATAAAGACACAGATAAACACTTAATTTTTTTTTACTTACGTAGTAGGTAAAAAACATTCAATTGTCTCTAACTGTTTTTGGAATTAACTTAAGACAGACATTCACATATATAATCCTCTGTGTTCCTAGTAGAGAAACACAGAGACTTCTTTAAAAAAGAGTTCAAACCTAGGTTTTATGAACCTTTTAAACAGTCAAAGCACATCTGAATTAGGATCAGCAGAAGTTCTTAGGTGTAGTAGTTAGAGTCAAGATGACTCTGCGGTCAGTCAAAGGAGGAAGTGGAGCCCCCAAGAGGATGTAATCCTCATAGGGGCTTGGCTGAACACGAGCAAGGATGCTGTGGTAGGTAATGAGCAAAGAAGTGGGACATTTTGGAAGAGGATCCAAGACTATTACAATTCGAATCCACAGCTCAGTGGGACAACACCTAGAGAGGCAAGTCAATGCAAGCAAATGTGGTCTTGGATCAACGACCAGGTATGCAAATTTGTTGGGGCCTATGAAGCAGCTCTAAGGGAACAGAGGAGTGAGCAGAATGATAATGACGTGATGAAACATGCATTGGACATCTTCTACAATGACCAGCAGTTCAAGTTCACACTTGAACACGCTTGGAGGGAGCTCAGACACGATAAGAAATGGTGTTCAGTGTATATGGACAAGGATGGTGGAAAAGAGAAACGCAAACCAGAGGCAGTGGCAGAAGAAGAGGGTAGACCAATGGGAGTCAAGGCTGCTAAAACGGCTAACAAGAAGAAGAAGACTGCTAAAGAACAAGAACTGGGAAAGCTTGGAGAGATGTTGGAAAGAAAAGAAAGAATCTCTAAGAATAACCTACTCCAGAGTTTATTAAACAAGAAAGATCCATTAACTGAGATGGAGTTAAACCTAAAGCTCAAACTAATGGCTGAGTTGATGTGAAAAATGAGGGTTTGTTTAGTTCTATAATTTGGCTTGATATTTGGTTGTCTTTTTGATTTGATTTATGTTCTCTTTTCTTTTTTTGAGGTGAAGTACAAGAACATTCACTCACGGGTAGTCTCTTTTATGTTTTGGATTTTTCTGTCACGAGTGCTCTATCTTTCCTTTATAAGTCAGTTTGTACTAAGCTACTAGCAATTCATTTGCTCTTCTTTGTACTCAGAACATGTAAAATGTTTCTACTCTTCTTTGTACCACTCGTTTTAGTACAAGGACTTCGTTTAAGGTATTGTTTCTTGTTTAAGCTCTTGTTTCTTCTTGTTAACATTGTGAAACATTGTGACATTGTTAACATTGTTTCTTCTTGTACAAGGACTTCGTTTTAGGTTACGCTTTTAATGTTGCAATATTGTGAAATATACTCTCTTTTACGTTTATGAGTATTGTTACACATATACCACAAATGTTTCATAAATTAAAGAACTACAATAGATTAAAGAACTACAAATAATTTATCGCAATATACTATCTTTTCCTTAGTCTTGTATATACTACAAATAATTTAATCTATGCTAACTATACGAGATATATTAAAAATGATTTTAGAAAATAAATTTTATAATTAGTATATAATATTTAGCATCTCCATTAGTATATGATATTTAGCATCTCCATTTTATAATTAATAAATTTTACAAATCGTTCAATCTCTTGAATAATTCTATATTAGGAAAAATGTCCTCATCTTCAACAGATGAACTAAACCGAAGATTGGATGAAGTTTTAGAAGACGCTTTTGAAAATACGTACAACGGCATAGAGGAAGCTCGAGCAAAAAAGCAGCGGAAACGTGCTTACATAGAACGAAAACGCGAAGAAGGCCACATCCGTTTATGGAATGACTACTTCAGTGAGGATCCGACGTATCCGAGTCATTTATTCAGACGCCGTTTCCGCATGAACAAACCATTATTTATGCGTATTGTCGATGGCCTCTCGGAAAATGTTCGCTTCTTTCAACAAAAAAGAGATGCGGTCGGAAGGTTCGGCCTATCGGCATTACAAAAGTGTACGGCAGCTATTCGTATGCTTGGTTATGGTTTTCCGGCTGACGCGGTTGACGAATATCTCCGACTCGGTGAAACCACAGCACTTAGGTGTTTAGAAAATTTCACTGAATGAGTAATATGGTTATTTGGAGATGAGTATCTACGAAGACCCACACCAGAGGACCTTCAAAGACTACTCGATATTGGAGAGATACGCGGGTTTCTTGGGATGATAGGTAGCATTGATTTTATGCATTGGGAGTGGAAAAATTGGCCAACCGCTTGGAAAGAACAGTACACACGTGGATCAAGAAAGCCAACAATTGTCTTAGAGGCTGTAGCATCACAAGATCTTTGGATATGACACGCTTTTTTTGGTCCTCCAGGAACCTTAAACGATATCAACGTCCTCGATCGATCACCTGTTTTCGATGACATCATACACGGTCGAGCTCCAAGGGTACAATACATGGTCAACGGACACACGTATGATTTAGCGTACTACCTCACCGACGGTATATATCCAAAATGGCATACATTTATCCAATCTATCTCACTCCCTCAAGGTCCTAAAGCGGAGTTGTTTGCTAAAGTTCAAGAAGCAACCCAAAAAGATGTGGAGCGTGCTTTTGGAGTATTGCAAGCTCGATTTGCGATTGTGAAAAATCTGGCTCTTATAGGGACAAGGAAAAAATAGGAAAGATTATGAGAATATGTATCATACTGCACAATATGATAGTAGAAAATGAACGAGATGGATACACTCAATATGATACATCTGAATTTGAAGAAGGAGACGTATCCAGAAGTTCTCAGGTGGATATGTCATATTCTACCGACATGCTTACGAATCTCGGTAATATGTTTCAAATTCGGAGTCATGTTCGTGATCGGTGGATTTATGACCAGTTGAAAAATGATTTAATTGAAAATATTTGGGAAAAATTTGGTGATCAAGATTAATTATAAATTGTTGTATGTTCATGTTTAATCATTCAATAAATAATAATTTTCAATTTTATTAATTCATTGTTTATTAATTTTTTTATTCTAAGAACCACTCTTAGGAGTCTCACCATTATACTAACACATTAACCAACAATGCTTAACTATTTTTTTTAAAAAAAAATTAATAAACAAATGGTAAGAACTCCATTTGGAGACTTATTATTGTAGTTGTTATAAGAATGCGGTTTCCAACGTCGGCAACGAAAATGACCTTAGAGTTTCAGAATTATGTCTTCTTCTCATCTGTATCAGCCCAAACAAACAAAGTTGATTTGCGTTCCATTTGTATTATTTTATTTTTCTAAGGAATGTTTTTTTCTTTCTAAATGATCCAAACTCAGTTCTTACTATTTCATTTTGTTAGCTTTTAATATCATTTTGTTCAGTCTTATTGTTCGATATCTGGATGGTGAGTGGTGATTATGCCAAAGCATGTGTAAGACAATGAAAAGGTTTGATGAGTATATGTAGTATTCAAGGGTTGAGTCAGCCTATAAGAGCTAAATTTGATTTTTTTTTTAAAAGGCACTTCTAGTGATATTTTTGTTTTTCAAACAAATTTGAGAGTATTTTCTTGATACTATAAATATAAACTTTAGATTTTGCTCACTTTTTTCTATGAAAAATATAATTTTGAAAGATAAAGTAGCTTTCAAAATAATTATAGGACCATTTATTGTAGATCCAAAATTGTCTTAAATTAGAAACCCCAGTTTCTACTTTCTATCTATATATTTTTTTAGTTTTCAAATTGTAGGTTCTAATTTGCATACATATCCAAAATTCTTTTTTGCACTTCTTTACTAATCAAAACCTTATTATCTACCTATTAAAAACAACCTTATTTTTTATATATAACATCAATATTTGTAAATAAAAAATATTAATTTGCTATTATTTTTATTTTGTTAACAATTAAATCAACAAGACCCAATGTATAACTCAAATATTCTAACGAAAGTTGAGTGAGATTCAAATTCACCACTTGGTGCCAAATTAGATCAGGAACGAACCAACTGTATCATCTACTTTTTGGCAATTTGCTATTATTTGAATTCTAGAAAATCATATTTGTTCATGTGATATTATTAAATATTCGTGATTAGATATGAATATTATTGACAATAATTTTTTTTAAAAAAACTAAATTAATTTGAAAAATCTATTATTTTTTGTGAACAGTCAACCATTGAATAAACAATATTCGATATATAACCTAAATACTTTAGTTGATATATAGTAGCATTTGAATTTACCATCTAATAATAAAATAGATCAGGAACAACTAAATTGAACCACTAAAGAAACTTTTGGTTTTCTAATTACAAATAGGAAAATAATCCAATATTTCCATATAAGAAATTGTTTCTAATGGATCAATCTGAAGAATAAATTCAGGCGAGATCAATAATTGAGTAACAAAAACAATTGATTAGGACGATAAGATAAAATTCGAAACAAACAAAGGAAGCGTAGGAAACGTGGGTGGGGTCAAATGGTTAACGAACGAAGTGGAGCCCAAATTAGGCTAAAGATAGGATCATGCCTTTGTCTCCTCTTCCTTGTACACTTCTTTTACTCTTTTACGGTCCCATCTTCTTCTTTACATCAAATACTGTTTTATTAAACCCTCCTCTATTATTTG
>JAKUCM010001047.1:0-26998 GCA_023374145.1 Lepidium sativum | reverse complement strand
AAATTGGTAATGATTGTGAATTATTCCAACTTGGGAATGGTAAAGTAGAAGAAAATTTGAATAAAGAAGAATGGAAAAAACTAGAGCAGTCATTTTTGAATCCTAATTTGGACATGAGAAGAAAGAAAAAGATAAAATTTTAGCAAAATTTGTCCACTTCTTGATGCAGAGAAGAGTTCTGACAAAAGAGGAATACTTGTTGTCTTAGCCTATGAGATCCCCAAAAAGATAATTCTACGTGATAACAGGTAAAAACAATGTGAGCAAGTTAAAAGAGAAGAAAAATACTCAAAGAAAAGCACGTTTATGATTGGATGAGTGAGAAAAAAGTCAGTCTGAAGGACTTAACTAAGTATCTCTCTACGAATAGAAAAAAATGAAATCAAATGATAGATTAAGTTTAAGTTGTTTGATCTTGACATAAATAATTTTATTAGCTAAATCTATTGGGGAAATAATTCCTTCTTTAAGAATTTGTTGGCTTCAGATTTGAAGAATATACAAGCCAACTATGGAGAGAAACATGATATAAAGTACTTGCTATGAGTATTAAAGGAATCATAGTCGAAACATAGAGAAAACGTCTAATGAAGTAAAGGGATTTCCTTTAGCTTTACTTTTATGGGCATTAGAAGCTGTTTATATCTTAGGAAGAATCTTTGCAACTAAGACCATTATTGGCACTCCATCTATTCCTTTAGTGTTTCTTATAAACCTTAATAAAACTAATTGTTAATGTTGTTTTGACTTTAAATTTACATGTGCATGTTATATCCATCATTGGAAACCTGAAAGAATATAAAGAACTTGTTGCAACTGAAGATGAAGGAGAAAAATAATTCCTTGAAGTTATTTCTTTGGTTCAACAAGGATACATAATGAAATATGTAGATTGGAATGAAGGATGTGTCGATATTCTCTTAGCAGTAGAGGAGTTTGCTGCTAAAAAGAGAAAAGAAAAAAGTTTTGATAGAATCACAAAAGCTGGACAAGATTATTAATATGCTTGAAGGAGTGAATAAGAGGTTGGAAGTCTTAGAATCCATAATGGATACATGAGGCAATGAAGAAGAAGACAGACAAGTCAGTTGAGAAAAACAGAAAATATATATGAACAGATTTTATAAATAAGTTTATAAATCGTAATGTATCAATGTTTGATAATTGCAGCCTTACAGAGAAACATATGAGCAAGAAAATAATGTCTTTGAAGACAATGTTAATGAAAAAGGGTAGAAGCTGTAAGAACTTTACAAAACTTAATAAAGCAAACCTTTATAAATTGGTGATGAGATGAATATGAGATTGCTTATGAGATGAATACTGAATTTGTAGGAAAATGAAGATGAGATTGCTAATGAAGTTTCAAATAGAGAAAAGAAGGCTACAACTTGTTTACCAATTGAGAAAGACAAATGTAAGAAAGCTAAAAAAGAAGTTGAAAATGAGACAACTAGACAAACATCAAGAGTTGACTCACCAATTAAGAAAAACAAATATAAGAGAGCTGGAAAAGAAGTTAAAAATGAGACAACTCGACCAACTTTAGGTGATATAAATAAGGATGTGACTGAGGATATATCTCATAGAAAAACTTATGATAGAAAAAAAAATGACATAACAATAAAAAGAGGTAAAAATTCTCTAAATCATTTTTTTAAACTATTTTTGTTGTGTATTTTCTTGGTTAATTATTGATATCTCTTTCTTAAAACTGCATAACCCAAAAACAAAGTAGAAATCAAATTTCCTTGCATTAAGAAGACGCCAATGGGGACATGTACCATCAATTTACACTCAAGCTCCTTACATAGGTGAAAAGAAAATCATCCACTGCTATACTTTTTTGCCAAATCGGACACATAAACGGTTAAAAAAAACTATAGAAATGGAAAAAGAAGAAGAAGGAAAATTAAGTTTATAAGATGGTTTATGAAATTAAATAAATTTGAACCTAGTTATAAATTCTTATTGGTTATATAAACTGGAATTACAAACACAATACGACAATTACAAAAAACAATAATTGATTCTTTAGAGACACCAAGGAAAAAAATTACAAACACAGTATGGCAATTTTTTGACAATTTAATACTTTATAAAGATAGTTTATATCTTTTATAAGAAAGTTTGTGAAACATAAAAGTTTTTTTAAATATCTCATTAGATGCCTCTATTTTCTTTTCAACTCTATCATGTTGAAGTAGGACATGCGATGCTAAGGATGAGAAAAAGAAATGAACCACAGATATTCTTAAACAAGAAAGCCGCTATTGTTGGGGAATCATTTTTGAAGACAATCCATGACCAATACATTGAGTTCTCTCATATAGGTGCATACTCCATTGCTATTCCTTATATAGCTAAAGGGGAAGACATGGATATTTGAGCTACAAGGTTTAGAATGATGAAAAATACTCACAAATAATTTGATTGTTAGCTTTTAGTAAGTTTTATAAGAAACTTTATACACCTTTATAAACATTGAAGATTTTGGAGAGACATACACTTTAATAATTTTATTTATATCAGGTTTCAAAAGTTGAAGATTTTAGAATCTAGATGCTGAAAATTATGGAATGTCTATTAATGAAAGTACTTGACTGAACAAAATTATCAAAAGAAACAATGAAAAATCTGAGGATGAAGCGTGCATCTCATATATTTTCAGAAATACAAAAGTAGCTTATTTCAGAGTGTCTATGATTCAGAACTACTACTATGGTCAGTTTATTGATACATTTTTCTAATCAAGTACTAAGGTCTGTTTTTACACTGACTAGTCCATATTATTATTTTGCCATCTTAGAAATTTTTTTTGGTTTTATTCAGTATTATAAGGAACTTTATAAACATTTATAAATGTCAAAAACTAAAACCATACACATTATTATTGGAAAAAACATAATAGGAATTAGAACTTAATTTCACTTGAGCCTCTCCATAGGGAAAAATTGTTTAATTATTTATGAGTTATATTTGCAATGATAAGCTAAAGATGATTTTTGAATAAAAAGGTATGACTTTAGTTTTCATTTTATAATATTTTTTTGTTTTATACGGTTTTATAAGATTTTTTACGAAGCTTAATAAAAATGGAAATGACAAAATATAAGATTTTCTAAAAGTAAATACAACATTCATGCACCAAAAAGTATCATTAAGTTTACTTTTTCATCATAGAAAGTGGAAAACTAAGAGTGTCAATGAATACTTTAACATGTCGAATGCTATTTTGAAAAACTATAATTACTTTATTTCACGACAATTAATGTTGGATGTATATAATTGTTGGGAACTAAGCGTGTGTCAGAATACTTGAACATGTCGAATGACAGTTTGAAAAAATATAAATTTTTTTATGTCACATCCATCCATTATATCCATTATATATAGTAATGTAAATACATTATCCATTATATATTCATTAATATAAGTATCGCATCAATTAATATATCCACCATATATCCATTAATAAACATTATATATACATTATATTGTTTGGAGAACACAAATTAATGTTGGATGTATCAATAACCATTGTGGATGCAATCCCTTCAGAATCAGCAGCAACAACATTGGAAGATTCGCCAATATCCAAACCAGATTTATGTCGAATCTCGATATTGCGCATAATAATTTTAGAAAACTAATCAATCAAGTAACCTAGATCACTAAGATCCCTGATATTCATATTATATTGACTCAAGTGCAGGTTTCCCATGAAAGATTGAGACAAGACTTGAGTGAATCCTACCTCCCTGCTTCCTTTCTTTATGTTCGTCTTATTCTCATCGGTTTTGGTGATTCTTTGTCTCAGATAAGCCTCTTGGTCGACATTTTTGTTATGCTGGTATTCTGGTAGCTTTTTGAATTTTTCCACCACCCTTCTTGCACCTTCAATAGATGGCCACACCTCAGGAGTTTCATCATACGGACTGTAGATGCATTAACATCACATAGCGTGGAGAGCTCTGTCACTTTTTGATCAAACCTCTCTTTCTTTTGTTAAGAGTTGCTTTTGTCTGTGAATCACTGGAGATGAAAGCAAATTTCACTTTCTTTCTTTCCATTGATCTTTTTGATTGGTTTTTTGATGTGTTTGTGATAATTTGGTGGATTGTGTTAGTGTTGTTAAATAGTTGATGGAAGCATAAGAATATTTATCTCTTTTCATTGTAATTATTTCAAAAAACTTACATCTAGTTTTGTAGTAAAATAACAATTGCTGCCAATAAGTTACTTAAACTGGTAAAAATGTTTGAATATTTTAAAAATAATCTCTAAGAGTTAGTTTTGTAAATAGGTCAAATATTCCCTGTTAATTTATTTATTTGATTAGTTATTATTGTCTTGTAAATTTACAACAAACTAAAGCATTTTATGTTTTATACTTGTAAACAATATTGATCAATTGACAAATTTTACACTTATTTGTGATTTGTGATGTGACAACACCTATATTTAATTTTTAAAGTAAGATACATAATTTAGTCAAAAATTTGTCGAAATATGTCTCTTTTGAGTGTTTGCAATTATTATTTTTATTTTCAATAATCTTTTTTGGAAAAGTAATAGTATTTAAAAGAATTCTTCCAAAACTTGTTTCTGAGAGACAGTCGACATTTGTTGATGGTTGTTTGATTTTTGATAATATTTTGATCGCTTAGGAGATGGTCCATGTTTTACAAACTAACAGTGCGGTGAGTGGGGAATATATGGCTATAAAAACGGACATGAGTAAAGCGTATGATAGAGTGAAATGGAATTTTATAGCGGTTTTGTTAAAAACATTAGGTTGTTGTGAACGATGGATTCATTGTCTCATGTGGTGTATAACTAGTGTTGAATACTCGGTCATAATCAACAGGGTCCCAGGAGGGCGAATTGTCCCCGGCCGAGGACTACGTCAAGGAGACCCACTGTCGCCGTATTTGTTTATAATGTGCACAAAGGTTCTCATTGCTAAAGTTAATAAGGCTGTTCAACAACATCTAATAACTGGCATTCAAATAGCGCGAAGTAGTCCGGTAATACCACACTTATTATTTGCGGATGACACTTTATTTTTTTGTAAAGCTACCAAAGGGGAGGCCACACAAATACTTACAGTCTTGAAAGAGTATGAGCTAATTTCTGGGCAGAAAATAAATTTTGATAAGTCATCAATCCAATTTGGTAAAAAAGTTTGGTTGGAGAGAATAACGTCAATCCAACAAATAGTAGGGGTTAGGAATCTAGGAGGAATGGGGATGTACCTCGGGCTCCCAGAGAATATAAGTGGTTCTAAAGCAAGATTGTTTACTTACATTGCAGAGAAATTAGAGGCAAGAGTAGCCTGTTGGTCGAACCGGTATCTTTCAAAGGCTGGTAAGGAAATATTGATAAAATCGGTTTTAACCACTCTCCCAACTTACGTTATGACGTGTTATCGGCTCCCCAAATCTGTCTCACAAAAAGTACGGGCAGTCATCGCAAAGTTTTGGTGGGCGACTTCGGGGTCTAATGGAGGTATACATTGAAAAAATGGGAGAATTTGTGCAGGCCAAAATCCGAAGGAGGGTTGGGTTTCCGTATTTTAGAGGATTTTAATACGGCACTATTGGCAAAATAGATTTGGAGATTATTGGAGTTCCCTGACTCATTGGTGGCTGAAGTGTGGAGAGGAAACTATTACATGTATAAGTGCATAATGGACGTATCTTTGAAAGGAGGGTCCTCCTATGGCTAGCGCAATATTATCTCAGCCCGACCATTGATAGCTAATGGGCTTATTCGGAAGATTGATGATGGTAAACTAGTTAAGGTGTGCAATGGTTCATGGATTCCAGATATCTCTCCGAGACCGGCACTTTGGTATGACTTATACTTATTTTCGGATCTCACGGTTGATCAATTTATTGATCAGAGAACTGGTTCATGGAATGAGATATTAGTTCGTCAGTATTTTGATCCACGGGATGTAACACTGATTTTGGCTAGTCGGATTCCGATAAGACAGCGGTCAGATTACTAGGGGTGGCATTTCACGAAGACTGGTAGGTACTCAGTCAAATCAGGTTATAATTTAGCGGAAGGTGGTCCACGGGCTGAGCAACAACAAATTGGGCATTCTTTTGACATTTTCTATAATAAAATTTGCCAGACTTTGTCAATATGCATTCCAGTTTTACAAAGTCTCACTAAGCGTGGTCTGGGTGGTGATCCCAGGTGTCCACGGTATAGGGCAGAGTATGAGACGATTACTCACGTATTATTTATATGCCCACCGACAATCCAATTTTGGTCTTTGTCTTCCTTACCTTCGGCTCAGGGAGTGTTCCCAGGAAAATCAATTTAGTATAATCTAGACTATCAATGTTGGAGGGTTCCGAGTCAGGTAGATCATGGGATGTTCCCTTGGATTATTTGGCAGATCTGGAAAGCGAAAAATGTGTTTTGCTTTTCGAATGAAGATTTAGATCCTAGGTTAAGTTTGGCAAGGGCAATGTCCGATTATAAGGAATGGTCTGAAGCCCATGTAGTTAATAAGTTCCTGATCTAGTCTTCTTTTGACTCATGCAAGTCAAAGATAGTATTTCCGACCACAACTAATACCGGTCATCATACATGTTTCGGTTGGATTTGTTTTCCAGATTCAGTGGACGGAGTATTTTCGGGAGCGGAGAGAGCTCATCAATGTCTGTCAGCCCTTCATGCAGAGGTGGAAGCAGTCATCCGGATTATGAGAACATTGTCGGCGCGTCAGATAACGGAGGTGGAGGTGTCGACAGATTGCGAGACGGTGTTGCACATATTTCAGCGGCCAGATGAGTGGCCGACTTTCTTACCATACCAAGAGGAGTTTCAGTGACTGCAATCACTTTTCTCTTCATGCTCTTTATATGTGATACCCAGGTCTTTGAATTATAAAGCGGACGCTCTAACTAGGTTGAGTCGGGTGTCCACGGTATAATTCTCGGTCGGTTGGTTTGTCTTTCTTATCGTTTCATCTTAATATGACTTTGACGTTGACAAGAAAAAATCCATATAGGTATACACATTGTACATGCATCTATGACTAGTTGTATTTTTTCTTTTTGTTAGTAATATTGTTATAATTGTTCGCACATGTGAATCTACAATAGGTTGTTGAAAATTTTCAATACCATTTAAATAATTGAAAATCTGTAAATAATTAATAAAAAAGAAAATTTAAAGGTATCAAGTTATATTAATTGCAAAGAAGTGTCCATACAATTTTACATCTCTAATTGGATATCTTGTAAGACTCTACTATGTTTCGCATATCTTTAAGTCCTTATCCTAAATACATTCACCATTCTATTGGACCATACACTCATCATCTAAGTCATCAGGACTAAAACCTCAAAACTTGTTGGTTAATCGACAGACTTATCAAGTGAAACTATGCAATTTTTTGAAGTGCAAGAGTATTGGTATGTATGATGAATCTATTACTAATAGAAAGAATAACAATTGCTACAATTGCCTATATTCAAAAAGCAAAATTTAATAAATTTTAAAAAGAAATTCAAAATAATCGACTACCAAAAGGACTTAGTCAATTTACTTTGTGGATAGTTTTCATGGTGAGAATTTAAAAGTCTTTTGAAGTTATCACTCTCGAGAATAAATGTAAAGTCATAAAAATTATCTAATTCGTAATTATAATACTATTTTCTACTGTATTTTCTGGCTTAAAAACTACAAAAAAACTCATTAATAAAATAAGTAGTTTTTTGTTGTTTAATTGTCTAAACAATAAAAATATAAGAAAATAAAATTCGCCACTTTATAGAAAATGCCCCCACATTATTTGCATGTAAATGATCTTCATTTATTTTAAACAAAAAATGTGCAATAATTTTTCTTTTTAGACATATTGTTCCCACTTAATCTATTAGGTTTCTTTTTTTTTTTTTTTTTTTTTTTTTTTTGTAAACTACAGCTCCATGTGAATAATTTAATAATTATATATTATTAACAATTAACTAGTTGACCAAGAAGAATTTCACCGTATTTAAAGGTACGTCACACAATTTTATTCTGATTTCTGAAACAGAGTTTATCTCGATGAAGCTTTAGGATGGATCGATATTGGTCCAATTGAGTGTAGAGAAGAAGAGCCAGAGAAGGGTAGGTTCCGTCAATTCCAATTGCAAGAGCTTATGGGTTTTCAATCTAGGAATTTCTCTTGACATCATTGTTGAAAAATTCAACAGAAACTTCATTGATTTTTGAAGAGAATTAGAGATTTAGATCGGAAACAGAGATGGAATAATCGGACAGGACGCTACAGATTATTGCAAAGATCTCGTGAAAGGTGGAAAAAGAATGACCAACGCAATGCCAAATACTCGTGCACAAACACGATGTAACGTATTGCCCCTGTGCAAGTAAAATACTTCTCCTACTCTTATCTTTTGCTGAGATATGTCTATTAGTGTAGACTTACTAGATCAATGTGGGGGTGTCTAGTTGAGGTCTGGTTGCATAGTTTAAAATAAGCAATATAAAGATCAATTTGTTTATGCTGTGAATAGAGTTGATCAGCTATAGACTTTCAGTTATAGTTCTTCACCTTTGTGAAAACTTCGTGGAATGATTTGAAAACTGTTTCTTTTGAGAAGAGTATAGAATCTGATTCTCTTAGTATCTCTAGTGTTGATCGTACATTTGATGATAAGGGTGAAGAACATATGAGAAGCAATAGAAATAGAATTCGTAGAGATTTTGGTCTTGGTTTTGTTACTATAGTAAACCCGAATCATGGATTATTGGTTGAATATTGTTTGTAAAACTGCATTGTCCTTTAAATCTTTGTGTTAATGATTTATGGTTTTTTTCTAATGAACTGTGGAGGCATGTTATGCATGTTTGATAAGCCAATGAATGTAGAATTAAGTGAAAGAAAGTCAAAAAATGATCTCTTTGAAACACTTGTTTTAAGTGCAAGAGAGTCAAGAAGATGACCTCTTTGAAACTCTTGTATAAAATGTAAGAGAGTCGAGAAAAAAGACCTCTCCGATATATTTGGTAAAATGATTGGAAGGCTTTTTGAAGCAAGACTCTTATCATTTGAATATAGCAGAGCCTCTAACTAATTCTTTATGTGGACCTATAGAAGAGAAATGAGACTGCAGTTGACTTAAGGTAAGATGTTTCTAGGCTCCTTACTAGTTAGTTTACTCATGTAAACTTCTAGTTCAAAAGGTCAAACGAAGGAAAGTCTTGGAGCTTTGAAAGGTCATGTAAAGAGACAATAGATCTCAGTTGAAAAACTGATCATGTATAAAATCATGAAGTAGACGAGTGAAGTTATAAACACTCTGAAGTCTCAAACATGTTTTGTAAATCTTAAGTAAGATAAAGATGTTACAATTTATGACATACAATTTTGGTTATGAAATGGAGACTAAAAGGGCTTAAGTTGATAGTTTCCCGGGTTCCTTACTAGTTGATTTATTCATTTAAACTTCTAGTTCGAAATGTGAAATAAAGGGAATACTTGAAACTTGATGAAGTCGGGTGTTATGAAAGAGATGTAATCTTAGTTCAATTAATAAGAATCATGTATGAATAAGGATTAGACCTTTACATGTATTGAACTTATAATGATCAACATAACATTGGTATTTGTTCATGTGCAAACAAAGATTGTTTATAGTACAAGATGAAGTATATGTTTTGAATGTGAATATGTTTACATAATTGTTGGAAAACCTTATGCAACAATCATTGGTAAAGAGGCATAAAGTGATAGCAAGCTTCATAGAAGCAGATGTAATATATATTGCAGACCCTATGACTAAAGCATTGTGTGAAGAAAAAGTTCTGGACATAGCGAAAGAGATAGGCTTGAGTTGATTTTAGTTTACGACTTCTCAATGTATTTACTATTTGATCAACGAGAGTCGATCTTTAGTTCAAAAGTTCAAACCAGAGAGTTGTAATCTATGAAAAGATCATGAATTTGAACAAAGAGAAAATGATCTTTGTCAGAGCAGTAGCTTGTTAAATATTGATGGAAACATGTGTTGTAAATACAAAATGTTACATAACATAGATTAATGACTAAGTCATCAATTGTAATATATTTCCGTTTTGTGCTGATAAATATTAGTAAAAGTGTGCAAATTTATTAAAAAATGTTGATTCAAATTTCAATGAAACTTTAACATGTATTCTTGCAATTTATAAAATTGGTGGGGGATTGTTGGATTAATTTTATAAATCGGCCAGTTAATGGTTTTCGACCCAATTATCATTAAACCTATTTATCCCTTGGTTATCTAATTGTAGAATAAAAGAGAGATTAGAAAGTGTGATAAGAAGAAAGATTTCATGTTCTTGGAGTCAAATCTGAGAGAGATCGAGAATGGAGAGTCTCTTCTTAGTCCGGTCTATGATGTGAGACCCAATAATTTAGTAAAACATTTTCGTGGTAGGCCCAATAAAGAAAGAAAGGTTGAATTTTATTAAAGGGAATAAAACTTTTGAAGTGTTAGGAAATAATGTTCTCTTGTTTAACCCCCTAAACTCAGCGCCTACTTGCTTGCTTTTCTTCTTCTAGTTTCAGAGTTATCTCAATCGCCAAAATTTATTGAACCATCATGGACAGCCTTCAAGTGGTAAAGAAACTAGTTTGAATCACTGTCTTTTGGAAACTATACGTATTTGGTTGCTGAGTGCTTTTCATAGGTCATAATTATTTTCTTCTTAAGAATCTTTAACCACAAACCGATTGTCGACCAAAGCTATATTGAGAGAGTTACAATAAGTTCAAGGTAAGATGTCAAATATGTTTTCTGTTTAGACTTGGAGAATTTCAGAGAATTGTTTCTGAACCTGTGTTCTTCTTGGCTTGTTTAGGCTCGAATTCCGAATATGTCTAAGCAAGGAGTGCTAGATCGAAACTTGTTTTGGATAGAGGACACATCCAAGAAGGATATCATATCGTTGAGCCTTCAAATCTAGGTAAGGTTTCGTGTCGCTTAAACATAAAGTATCATTCTTTTTTTACCGAATCACTCTAATCTGTGTCTCTTGCTTGTGCAAGAAGGTGTATGCATGTTTGTGTTTAAATACGTTTTGCTACGTATTTCAATCAGTTCACCGACTAATCAAAGTGAAGACGTGATCAAAGATTAATGCAAATATTAATCTTACCTAGATTTGCAAATATTTATAGACTTCAAATATTTATTGACTTCAAATGAATAAATGAAATGTAGAACATTATTTCATTAGCACATGATCAAAATCTCACTCAATTCCTTTGGATATGTTTTCAAAATGATTGATTTACAACATATGATGACGGATAAACACATAAAGATTGTGAAAGAGATGATTTTATAGAATGAGAAAGTTAATCTAGATTACACAAAAAAAAACCAAATGATGTCATATAAAATACTAAAGTTTTCACGATGATAATTGCTTAGTATATTTTTTTTTTTGCGGTTTTCATGTACTTTTTAGTTATACAAAAGAATAAATTAGAATTTGTGTAAAAATTATCTTATGTAGGAATTTTTGAATTGTAATTTGTGTAAATGATAATGACGGAGTTAGTTGAGGACTTCCTCAATCCCTTTGTTACCAGTTACTACCTTTATCTATCATGAGATTGGAATGGATCTTAGATTTTTTTCTACCTCTCAAAATTATGTGTATTTAAAACAATTTCTCGAAATTGTATATATGGAGTTAGATGGTTTTTATTCCTAACTCGAATTCTATTATCTATGAAAACTCATATACGAAATCGTAATCACAAAAACAAATTAATTAATAATGACAATCATCTAAAAACATTTAACTAAAGTAACTTAAGATTTATTCAAACATTTATATACTTCACATGAAAGAAAGAAATGAAACTCATTGATTAATTAGCACATACCTCTTGCATGAACCAATGTCGAGTTCAAAATATGTTTCCTACAAGGGGACCAGTCTTCAAAAGACTGACCAAGAAACAATCGGTTAACTGTGAGAAATGGATTGAATGAGGTCGGCAGAGAACAATATTGAGTTTCTTCCCTCCATTAACTGGTAAATAAATAAAAGTTTTAGAATATATTTTCTTATCAACAAAATTAATAATTTCAAAGAATGTGGAAAATATGTTGCAAGAATAAAGAATTAATGCAACTAAATTTGAACCATTTTTGTAAGAGTCCTTCCAATCTATGTGAGAAATGGTATCTTAAAGAGACTATAAAATTTCTAATGGACTTACCAATAAACCGAAACAATGACTATGATTAGAGATGTTATTTTTGGGTTTTTACCCATTGGGTACCCAAAATGTAGAAGAAAAATAAAAGCCCAAAGTTTTATTTCAATAACAAAAAATAATTGGGCTTTAATTGGGTATTACCCATAACCAATGAGTTTTTTTTCGATATACCCATTACGTAACGGGTACCCAATGAGTTTTCAATTATATGTTCTCTCCTCTTTTTTACTCTATCATATTTTTTACTTTTTAACTCTCTTCTTTTTGTACATTTTTTTTTTATTTTTTTTATTACCTTCTCTTTTCTTTTAACTCTCTTTTCTTTTTTGTTCTCTTTCCACTTTTTACTTTCTCTTGTTTTTTAACTCTCTCCTATTTTTTTTTCTCTTTCATATTTTTACTCTCTCTCTTCATTTTAACTCTTTTTATTTTCTCTCATTTTTAACTATTTTTACTCTCTCTCCCCTTTTAAACTCATTTTACTCTTTTTTCTTTTTTTATTCTCTCTCCTCTATTTACTCTCTCTCCTCTTTTTAACTCTTTTTACTCTCTCACCTCTTTTTAACTCTTTTTACTCTCTCACCTCTTTTTAACTCTTTTTACTCTCTCATCTCTTTTTAACTCTTTTTACTCTCTCTCCTCTTTTTAACTCTTTTTACTCTCTCTCCTCTTTTTAACTCTTTTAACTCTCTCTTCTTTTTTTACTCTCTCTCCTTTTTTTATTATCTCTCCTCTTTTTACTCTCTTCTCTTTTTATTCTCTCTCCTCTTTTTAACTCTTTTTAATTTTTCTCCTTTTCTTAACTATTTTTACTCTCTCTCCTCTCTTTTTAACTCTTTTTAATCTCTCTCATTTTCTTAACTATTTTTACTCTCTCCCCTCTTTTTAACTTTTTTACTCTCTCTCTCCTCTTTTTTATTCTCTCTCTTCTCTATTTACTCTCTCGCCTATTTTTACTATCTCTCATTTTTTTACTCTCTCTCTTCTTTTTACTTTATTTTCTCTTTTTACTCTATCTCCTCTTTTCACTCTCTCTTCTTTTTACTTTATTTTCTCTTTTTACTCTATCTCCTCTTTTCACTCTCTCTTCTTTTTTTTATTCTCTCTCATCTTTTTATTCTCTCTCCTCTTTTTACTTTTTTCTCTTTTTACTCTCTCCTCTTTTTAACCCTTTTTAATTTCTCTCATTTTCTTAACTATTTTTACTCTTTCTCCTTTTTTTTTATTCTCTCTCTTCTCTATTTACTCTCTCTCCTATTTTTACTATCTCTCATCTTTTTTACTCTTTCCTATTTTTACTATCTTTCATCTTTTTACTCTCTCTCATCTTTTTACTCTCTCTCCTATTTTTACTCTATATCCTCTTTTTACTCTCTCACATCTTTTTACTTTCTCTCCTCTTGTTTATTCTCTCATATTTTGAATTATTTATACTATTGTAATTTTTTTCTCTTTTTAGATGTGGGTATCCATATAAAACCCATATATATTTATGGGTCTTTTCTGGGTAGTCTTAATAAGACTTTAAGTCTTATTAGGTTTTTTTTTTTGGATTTTTTCTAGACGAGTTTATTTTGGGTTTGGGTCGGGCCGAATTTTTTTACCCAAAGTCACATCCCTAACTATGACTGATTCGAAGAACATATAACACATTGTCCATACAGTCTGCCAACCATGAAATTACCAAACATCATGTCTCTAATACATGAAAAAACACACTGGGTATAAAATATAAGTTAAAGTCGAACCAAAAATAAAATCAAAATTTGGTAGAATTTAAAATATTAATTTAATAAAAAAAACCAAATAATATATATCATAGGCAGAGTGGGTGAACCTTTTTGATAGGAGTCCAGCACCTTCCAAGGTATATCTGATTGCTAGAAGAGCATCTCGAATTCCACAGTCAATTACAGTGAAGGAGAGGTCGAAGAGGTGGCAGATGTCGTATGAAGACGAGCCTTTAATTTCCTATATATAGCTGGAGCGTTCTCTTAGGAGCAAGAGACTTGGATTTCTGTTTTTTGAGAGGGCAAGATCCAACTATTAGAGTTTGTACCCTGCAAAACAGTTGCTTCTCTCACAATTAAATTGACTGAATAGTTGAATGAAGGCTAAATTCATATATTCATACCAAACCCGAATTCCAACTAAAGCCAGAACTGAATGGGAAAATACTGTTACATACCCAAAAACTATTATTTTATCTTAATAGATTTGATTTAATAAATAAAAATAAATGAATCTTAACCTGATTCAACTTGAGTGCGATGGATATTAGAATAAAAGTCCAATATTTAACAAATTGTCATGATCGAACTTAATCCGATCTATGAAAAACTGATCTCGATCCAGAATTCTTTTTCTGAATATGTGTTAAGTTAGTGATTTACAAACTGAAACACATGAAAAGCCTTACTCGAATCTAAACAGGTATATGAATGTACATTATTAATACAGACACATGACCACTTAAAACAAAACTATGTTATAAAAAATTATTAATATATTCAGTTTGTAATTTATTATATATTTTGTTTATATATTAGTTAAGAAACTAAATAATAATAAAAATTGTGTAACTGTAGAATTGTTGTATATATAAATACTAATAAAATTGTGGACTTGAGCTGAAGTGTCTTACTAGTTACTGCCACTGTTTGAACTTCCGAAAGCGTGTAACTTGATCACAACTATTACCCTAAACTATTTTTTTTTTTTTTTTTGTCAACTAGTATACTGGCTTTTTAAATCCCCTCCTACTACTGCAGGTAGGAGGTTCGATCTCTGGTGCCTTGAGGATTTGTAAAGTGACTACACCACTGGGCCACCTGTCATCGGCTATTACCCTAAACTATTTAAATCAGTAAAAAATTAATACAACCTCTATAAATTAATTATCGATAAATAAATAACTTTTATAAATTAATAAAATTCTCTGGTCCCAAGTCGGGTCAATGTAAAATTTGATAAAATTTAATAAATTAATAAGATAATAATTATTTTGAAACTCTTATGTAAAAATATAGTCCCAATAATATCATAAATTAATAATTGTTAATATTATGCATACATAATTATTCTTAAGATAATTTAGTAAAATATGATTCTAGTGTTCTTTGTCTTTTCTTGAAGTTCAAATCTCGTTGGAGCTCATCTCTTATTTTCCTTATTGCTTCTAAAACTTCTGATTTTGTCTTCTCGATCTGTATCCAAAAATTTTGAAGAGTCTAGACACGATGATTGCTTCATAACGTGTAACTGGTTCCAAAACTTCATCATCATCTTCAACTTCTTCATCATCATTAATTACAGAACTCATAATTTTTTCAATTGTCTGAATTTACAACTTTGTATAATTTTCACCCAGATAGTTAAGTAGACAATTGAAATCCATTTTATCTTGATAACCAAAATTAGTAACCAAACCTTCCAGTTTATCAATAACATTATCACAAGCTACTGTCTCTTGACGAACACTAATTGTCTAAGCCGATAATGCAAAATTGATATCATTCAAAACATTGATCTTACTTGGATTCGGCTATCCCAACTCGTAGCTTTCTAAAATCTCACGGTTAAATCTCCTTCGATAGTGCATCTTAAAAGCTCTTATTATTCCAACATTGAAAGGTTAAATTTCGGATGTCATGTTGGCTAGTTAGAAGAATAGCTCAACATTACATAATCCTTCAATATTATGCGCATGTGTTGGATAATTATCTACTGCTAACAAAATTTTTCTACCATACTTGATCTGATCAAACCAACAAACATATTCTTCAAAAATCATACCTGTCATCTAAGCTCTTTTGTTAGCATGATAATGACAATTCAAGCATTCTTGTTCACATTCTTGAAACAACATGGCTTTTCAAATTTTCCAATGATCCATAAAGGAATTTTTTCAGACTCATCTTTATTGGAGCAAATAACAATTGTTAGTCTCTCTTTGTCTTACTTTTTTCCTTCAAGTTGTTTTGTAGCAAGAGAATGATCAACTTGTAGTCTGTAAAACAATACAGTTTCATCCATATTAAAAACGTCCTTCATAGAGACTTATTTATTTTTTCCCTTATAGCTTCTACTTTCTTTTTCATGTCTTGCACATCGACTGAAACGCTTTCTCCAAAATGGCGAAATGATTTGATACCATGTCGTAACTTGAATTTTTCAAGCCAACCTTGCAAAAATTGGTGTTTCACATCATCTTGAGGGTAGATAAGTTTCATTGTCTCTTTTGTCTTCTCTAAAATTAGTTCTCTCGTCATATTAACTCGGTCTTGGTATTGGAGAAACCACTCAAAAAGAACTTTTTCAATTTCTGAATATTTTGCTAGTGTATGCCGTTTGATATTATTTCTGGTTTCGAGAGTTGTAGAAAGATATTCAGCTAATCCTTTTAGTGTGTTTGAGATTGTACCTTCACTAACTTTTAAATGAAATTTTTCTTCAAGCCGAAATATGAGATCTTTTTGTGATATGGTCTCTTTTGTTCTCACGTAACTCTTTACGTATTTAATCTGTCATGGTCGTGTATCACCTTTAAAATGAAAAGTCATTGCTAGGATGTGTGTTAAGAAAAGATGTAATAATGAAAACATTTCAAAACAACATTAGTATATATAAGAAACTCATAGATTAAAAAACAGAAGTCAAAAGAAAAATGCAATATCAACATATACGTATAAACTATAAAATATATGTTGATATTCTATTTTTCTATTTAACATATATGAAAAAATAAAAATAAAAATTTTTTATACGTATATTAAACATCAAAATAAATGGAAGTTTAAACAAAGAAGTTTAATAATATGTGCCATAAAGAAACTTTCGTATTTTATATTCCGAATATTTGTATTTTTTTATAGATTTTCTTTAAATTAATAATA
This sequence comes from Lepidium sativum, assembly GCA_023374145.1. Classification (NCBI taxonomy): domain Eukaryota; kingdom Viridiplantae; phylum Streptophyta; class Magnoliopsida; order Brassicales; family Brassicaceae; genus Lepidium; species Lepidium sativum. The sequence goes on along the minus strand of JAKUCM010001047.1, from coordinate 9,853 downwards.
TTATTTTATAGATAAATTAATACCTCTCTAAATTAATAATTTTTCAAAGTCCCAACATTATTAATTTATAGACATTTACATGTAGTAGTAAAATTTGTCGATTTCGCTTAGCCCTCTCTAAACCATCCTGAGGGTTGCATTTGCCTTATTATCTTCCTCTGTCCTTTGAGTAAAGCTCATATTACGATATTTACTTAATGACTATAGTATTCCCTTTTTTCAAAATTCGATCTTCTTACCTTATTATACCCACTTTTTTCTAATTCAATTATAGAGCCAGCACAATTTTTTTTGGAAATTCAATGACTTCCCTTAATTACACTCGTGATAAGTGTCAATACAACCCCAATTATGCACCGATGATTCTCTCACATTGCCTTGCATTCTCTTCTTCATCTGTTCCATTATTCTCTGACATCTAACTTCACCATATTCAATGGCGTCTAACCTCCAACTTGCAATCAATGCCCTATCCTTAGATGATGATGAAACGATAACTTTGCCGGATAGTCCATGGTTCCAAGTCATTGACGAGAATGCACTTAGTGTTCTTGGCCGCTTACTTAACCCTGACTTTCAGGTGATGGCAAAGATGATCACACTCTCGAGAAACAAGTTCTAGTTCATCTTTCAGCATGTAGAAAATCTTCAAACAGTGCTTGCGGAAAGGCATTGGTCATACGATAATTGGACTCTATTTATGGAGAGATGGTGCCACACCTTCAGAAGGTTGACTCTCTAGTCTCACTGAACTACTACACCATCGGGACAAAGAACAAATTGGCAGAAGTGATTGGCAAGGTGGGTGAGATCACATATGATCCTAACTTTTCCCAAAAATGGATGATGTGAGAGCCAAAGTGTCCATGAATGTTGCTAACCCGGAAAGAGAAAGGTTGCATAATTGGCCTTCTATCATGAGAGAAAGTTGCAATCAAATATGAATATGAGAATTTCAAGAAGAGGTGCTTCCGTTGCCAAAGATTGACCAACGAAATGAACATGTGCCCTTGGAGAAAGGCATCATAAGCTAGAGAGAGTTCCATATTGCTGAGAGGCAGCAGTTGTAACCCTAAGCCAATGCCTCATCCGTTAAGTAACAGTTTGGCCTTGGAAGCCCCACTAGTCTTCGCTGAAAGGCTATCTCAACTCACCCGTGAAGAGAGACAAGTAACTCTCCAATACATTGTTCATGTCGATCACACGGAGAGTAAAACTAGGATAATTATAGTCCATCTGTCGATTAAAGATGGTGAATTGCAGAGTAGTAGCCTACAATTCCTAAGATCACTCATGAATTGGAGAAGGAAAGTCTTTTGAGATACGGAGATAGAGGTTGATTAAAGTCGAAAGACATCAACAAGTATAATTCTTGAGTTTGTAAGAAACACATGGGAATTGTTAGAACTTGATTCTAAAAAACAAAGACAAAATGAGGCAAATATCAGTGGATATTTTAGCTCACTGATGATCTTAATAAACAAGTGTGTCATATGACGAATAAACATATTCAAAGTAAAGATTTCTATCGGATTGATACATTCTTAATCGTAGATTAAAATGTATAAAGATACAAAGCTTGATTCTAAAAATCAAAGACAAAATGAGGCAAATATCATTTGATATTTTAGCTTAGTGATGATCTTAATAAACAAGAGTGTCATATGAGGAATAAACAGATTCAAAGTAAAGATTTCTATCGGATTGATACATTCTTAATCGTAGATTATAATGTATAAAGATACAAAGCTATACGGCTTAGGTTAAAAGGAGAAGTGTATAAATACAGTAGAGATGTATAGAGATACATATGATTTTACAACAGTAAATAACTCAAACCATTCTCTCAATTCTATATTCTTCTTCATCTCGACCTTGTGAGATCACCTCAGGGATCTTCGTGCAAAGTACGTGAGTTACAGAGCAAACCTGGAACGACCCTCCAAAAAGATCTTGCACGAATTTGGAGGTCTAATTGTTTAAGCTCAGAAGCTTCTTGGTTTGTCTCTCTTCTTCGCTTCCTCTCTCTTTTTTTTCATGCATATTTAAAGCTCTATGTCTAACATATCCAACATATTCAAGGTATGCTACCCAATTTTATTCTATTTCTGAAATTTCGAATATTTATTTTGACAATACACGTGTGGATACCTTACCTAGTATATTATGCAGGGATATATTGTTTTCCAAAATCGGAATTTGGTTAAAACAAATTGTAAAAGTAGACATTTAAGTATTTCCGTGTAATTCTTGAAGTCTTTTAAATAGTTTACAATGAAATATAATATTCTGAACGAAAAAATTAGTGTTAATACTCTAACCGTTAACCTTCTTGTAAACTCGTACGAGTGAGGAGGTTTAATTTGCTTAAGCACATATGCTTTAAGCTTTGGCTCTGTTTTGTTTTTTTTTTTTCTTTTCGTTAATGTTCTGCAGGTTATGTGGTCATCTTCATGGAAGGTTCCAACACTGTACGTATTGTACATCATTGCACAATCTTCGATTCCACAAAGAACATAAATCACATTGAGCTTTTTGGAAAATACTTTCTTCCTTGTTTTAAATGTTGCTTTCCTCAATGAATCATTTCTGATGTAAGATAGGTTTATCTTCTTCCTCGTCATGATGATTGGTGGATGTAAAGAAGTGCTAGTTGGGGAAAATGCCCATACAAAATTATATTTTCTCTTATTAGTATCATATTTTCCACATTTTATCTAAATTTTTCAATTTTTAAGTTAAGTTCTAATTTTATCTCGAATTTTTCGACCGCCATAATTCTTCCAAGCAAGCGCATGTTCCTAGTAAACTCTAAGAATTTTATACTAGTCCAAAGATAGGATGAGTTTATTATAGCAGCAAAAATCTTTTGTCTACTAGCTCCAATAATTACATGCAATATTTGCGTATAATCTCCACCATTACAACAACCTTATTCTTTAGACTTTGGTCTAAACATTTGAGGCAATATTTACTCATCGTTGTAGCTTCATCTTATATAATAAGTTTTGCTTCAACTACCGTTCACCTAGGGAAGAACAACATGCCATATATCACGTGCTAAACTCATCAACCACAATAGATATTCTAAACCTCGAATGAGCAGTTCTGCCTCCTTGTAACAAAAGAGTAGTGATACCACTGGAAGCAAGGTTAAGTACAAGATCAAAACTATATCTAATCGATAAGGAGATAAGTTTCCAAAAATAAGTTTTTATGGTTCCACCAAATCCATAAACAAAAATAATACCTCCTATGTTTTGCAAAGAGATTTGAGGATCTATTGTAAACTTTTGATTGCTCCAGAGTGATTTATTGCAAATCGCGGTCAAGATGTGATTTCAGCTTCTCGTAGTCGTAGTTTTTCTCATCCAATATTAACAAATTAGTAGTGCTAAGATCATCCATATCAAATTCTAGCATGTTCTTATATGCTCTAAGACAACCGTACATATAAATAAGTTTTTTTGATCTCTATAAGTGCATAATTCTTTTTGTCACCATTAGTCAGGGATAAGTCTACAGATATGAAATTCATGAATAAAATGTTATTGCGTATATTTAGAAAATTTGACTAATAGGAAACTGAAAAAAATAGCCAATCAAAAATAAAAATATATACATATGAATAATATAAAATTAAAAGAGGGATTATTGAACTGTTATATTTTCTTGCATAACATGTCTTCAAGTAAAAACACCCATGTTTGTTTACAATCTTCTCCGAGTTCTATTAAGATGTCTGCGTAGAGCATAATGGTGAATAACTTCCTTGTGTATTGAGTTGAACATATAAAACTTGCTTCTTTATTTGCATTTATATATTCTCTATCATCATTAAGCAAACCCATTGCAAAACATGAATCTCTAAATGATTCATGTACATTGTCGACTACAATTTTTAGATCATCATAACTTTTTGGACCTCGCTTTTAATTAAGAAGAATTTTGAGATAATAACAATCTTCTATTTTCCTTGGGATATAATTTTGATCATACCAAAATCAAATGTACTGATTATTCTTTTTTGCCATGATTTATCTTTACGATTTCAAATGTAGAATTTAGGAGTCTCCTCGTATAGCAAAGTCTTGGAAAAAATATATTTTTATTAAATTCAAACAAAGCTTGTAGTTGTGTCCTACCACCAGGAAACCGTTCTATGACATCATTAAAAGTGTCATCATCTTTGTAGTAAATTGGTTGGTTACCATCCTCGTGGAAATGCATTACAAAGACTGTTGTTGAATGAAAGTGAATATCATATTCATATTCAAAATAATCTAGCAATTCATCCTTATCATTACCACTGTCAGATGGTCCAACCATAACGGTAACATATACTTACACGCTCCAGACTGATTGAACCATTCAACATTAATATGAGCTCCATATATGAGAGATAACTTCTTGTTATAAGCATAACATACCTATTATCACACTGAATGCCACAGTTCTCAACATACCGATCTGTTCCCTTCTACTGTATACCGGAAAACTCTCGTTATCAATTTATGAATAAACAACATGTGGTTTAGGATAAAACTTGGAACATTTACTATTAACCACGTATGGAGAATTAGTATTAGCATTACTGCAAGGACTGTGTATCATGCAATTTTTTACGACATCATATAGCTCTTGCTCCAAGTCTTTATCAGGAATTTCAGGTGAAATTATTTTGTCAACCTTGTTTGCATTGTGAATTTCGATCCAAATTTCATCCAAATTAACATCTGGTGAGGTATACCATATTTTTGAAACTCTACAATATACATAACTGTTAAATTTCCACCTTAATTATTTAAGAAACTTTTAATAAACTAATTTATAACCATAAATTTAAAAATATCAATAAATGGAGACATTTAATTACCTCAAGCAACTGTACTAAAAACATGTATTACATCATGCCTATCATCACTTTGCTCTTCAACAAATCTAGTTATTTGAGGCTATTTTGGATTACATGTGAACGTGATGAACAAGTCTGGAAAACCAAAATTCTTACATGTAGCCATAGCATCAAAATAACTTTGATGAATGTACCTAGGACCACCTAAAAAGTAGCTAGAATTGAAATACCTTATCCTTGATTACTAAGATCAGTGTCTCCTACTTCTTTTGCTTGCTTAACATTTTCTATGTAAGTATCCTGAGTTATGTTTGAATTTTTAAAGATATCTAAGTCTATTAGATTGGATCATCGTTTAAGCATCAACAACAAAATGTTGGAGAAAATGCTTAGAGAGAACCAAAACATGTTTCTTAATATTTCTTTCTTGAAGCTTGTATGCAAAAAAATGTTGCATACTAATATTGCTATTGATCTTCAGTCCTTTGTTATAAACTTCTTAGCCTTCGGAATTCCCAAGTGAAATCCATCTTCTCCACTTGGAAAAATTGTAGGATATTGCAAAGCTAAATATGAAGGATGAAGTTCATCAATTCTTTTTAATTTGCCAAATTCTGTTTCAAGAACAATATCACGTTTATCCATGTTTGCGTGAAAGTCACGAGGAATGAGAGCAATAACTGCAGAAGTAGTTAGGAGACAATATCATTTTCCATCTGTACTTTTATTATCGTCTATCCTCATCTTAAGAGTCTCATTCTCATCAATCTTGAACTTATTCATGGCAGTCTGAAATGACTTGACATGAGGACTTTCTTCATCCAACATCTTCATTGTAATCTCGATAATTTCAGGTTTGAATTTATTCCTCTTTTTTTACTGTTTGAGCGTTTGTACCTTTGCTACATAAAATAAAATAAAAAAATATATATTACTTTTTGTTATGATAAATGATTTAATAGTAACATAATCACGTCAATTCTGTTCTAAACCTCGTTTTCTGTATGTACAATATATAATTGTTCAAACTTAACATAACTACCGTCCTTCAACTTCTAAGAACCCATAAGATGATAATTCTCGCTTGTATTGCAAATGTTTGCAGTCCCCTACCTTTTTTAACCGAATAATCAACCTTTCCACCAAGTGATATTATAGAGAAAACCATATTATAACCTCTAGTATTATCTCTAAATTGTATTGATAATTGGTCATTGCCTGTAAATAATTTCCACATCACTTCTGGTAAAAAAAAGCAGCTGGGGAAATTTAACTTTCCCTTTCATATAACAACCAGAATATACTGGATTAGTTGCTCTTCTCCTTCGATTGAGGCTTTGACCATACCATAAAATTGCATCATAATATCCACATTTATAATCATGATTACCATCCTCAATATAGGTATCTTTAACTAAAAACAAAATGGTATCAAAATAATATTGAAACATTTAAATAATTTATAAATGTGCTTTACCTTTAGATGATAATTTTTTTTGTTCGCGATTTAGGATTTGAGACACTAGAATGAGATTCTGGACAATTATCATTCGCAGAAACATCTGAAAGGTTTCCTTCGTTCTCGTTTATGACATCTTTGTCGCTGGAGAAATCGTAAACTTGATCCTCGTCATAATCATCTATATATTGGTTTGTATGTAATATAATCTTAAATCTAATAAAATAAATAACAAAAATATAATGATATTTTATAATAATCAAACCAGAGACTCACCGTAGAAATTCTTGGTAACATCAGATTCTGATTCATCTGAAAATTCTTCAGCTTACATTATATCATCCATGGGATGTACAAAACAAATGTTAAAATAACCCATTTCAATTACCATAATTGATTAGTTTTTTTTTTTGGTCAATTAGCCTATTAACTTTTAAATCCCGCTCCTACTACTGAAGGTAGGGGGGGTTCGATCTCTGGTGTCGTGAGGATTTGTAAAGTGACTACACGAGCCACCTGTCCTCGGCATAACTGATTATTTTAAAAAAATAATATCACAATTACCTAGTAGAAAAGATTTTTGTCAAAGGATAATTACAACGATTAATTCTTGAAAATTGTGGAGTATTACTTAATTTTTTTGAATGGAAGTGTCATTGAGAACAGATAAAAGTTGAGAAAAATCTACATTAGATGAATCTGGAATATTGTAAAATTAAGAAAAACATATTTTTGAAAAGAAAATTTAATAGAATTGAGAATTAATAAATAAGAACAAAACAAAATGAGATATGAATAAAAATTAATATTACTGTATTAGAATAGATAAATGGTATTAAATTACTATAGCTGTATTATTGCCTTGGGTCTTACGTGGAGGGCGTTGGCGATTCTGCGATGAAGAAGAAGGTCGGAATGGATTCTTGAAATTTTTTGAAAGATAAGAACCGTTAACGACTGTGCCTGCTGTATATGGAGATGAAAACTAAAACAAAAAGTCGAGAATATGCAATATCTAATATTATGTTAAATGAAATAAAAATAAAATAAAATACAAAAACAGTTGAGATAATCTGTAATAGTACAATGTTGTTTCACATATCCACCATAATTGATTGGGATAGAGTTCGTAAAGTCTTGAAACAACCTAGAGTATACATAACTTGTTTGAGAATTCGACTGAGCTATATTCCCCTGATCATTAGATGAAACGATGTTCTTAAAATCATCCTGTTTTGGTTAATCAACGAAATTTTGAGGAAGATTATATCTTTGCTTGTCTTTTATTCATCATATTAAGGAACTATGAGAAGAGCGGAAAGACGATTAAGCTAATTATTTGTTATCGTGTTTTCAATAAATATATAAAGCTAAACAAAAATTAAAACAAAAGAAAAACACTAAAAAAATCTAAAACTAAACTAAAATCAAAAGCCGAGGACAGGTGCCCCAGTGGTGTAGTCACTTTATAAATTCTCATGGCACCAGAGATTGAACCCCCTACCTATAGTTGTAAGAATGGATTTAAAAGCCAGTAGACTAGTTGACAAAAAAAAAAAACTAAAATCAAAGAGCCAAATGGCTCTTAGTCTAGTGGCCGACGGTAAGTCCACTTAAGGCAGCTCATTTGCACAACCAAGAGATCGAGCCCCCCTGCCTACATTATGTAGGAATTTGGCTATTGGGCCGGCAGTTGTGGCCCAATTAATCTGCCGTTGTACAAAAAAAAAACTAAAATCAAAGAGTAAAAAGAAGTGCCGAGAACAGGTGGCCTACTGGTGTAGTCACTTTAACAAATCCCCAAGACACCAGAGATCGAACCCCCTACCTGCAGTAGTATGAGGAGATTTTAAAAGCTAGTAGGTTAGTTGATAAAAAAAAGAGTAAATGATATAAGAATGAGAAGCTCCACTTCATTCTCGAACTCAAGAATCGATTGGTGGAATTTGAGTTCAACTTCAGCACCATTGGAACGTTGGAAATGGCTATGGAACCAAGAAGAGAGTGATCCCATGCAACACATTTATACCTTGATGCTTGAGATGAGTATTCAAGAAGATTAACCAAAGAGTGTGCAGTCCGATTACACTCTTTTTCCCTTAAGTGAGTTTTATTCCCATTGGGTTTTCCTCCTTAAGGTTTTTAATGAGGTAATTGGGCTACACTATCAAGGGACCTCTTTTGGTTAATGAGTTTTAAGCCCGTAAGAGGTCCAAAAACGTGGCTTACGACTCCAGGGTCATTTGAGGAGTTAAGGAAGTGATTAATGCAATATTGCATTTCAAGACAGATTTATTATTCCTTATATTTCCTAGGTTGTCTTGGGAATGTCCAACCTTCTTCTTCTTCCTCTCCTATATATTTTTGTGGCCTCCATTAGAAAAGATAATCTATCTTTTTATCAAAAAACCTCTTTTAAGCATAGATTCATGGATCAGTTTTTTGTTTGTCGATTATTGATCTTTTCCGACTTATCAAAGGGTATTCTGCAACCTTTTGTGGCGTCAATCATTCCACCATCTTGTGTTTGAGTCGTGTCTCATCTCTAACCCAAGAATATCCATCTTTGAACTCGTCTTTAAGTTTGTTTGTCGTCTCAAAATCGAGCATCCCAACTCCATATCCTCCAAGTGACAAAATGAGATTGATTTCTTTGTGGGATCGTATCAGTAAAAGAAGTCAACAACTCTGTATTTATTTTCCAAGTAAGCAGTTTTACGATATGTTATTAGTTAACAATGGATTAATTGAAAAAAATTATACAACAAAATACAGAATTCAATGATACACAGAATATTATGTTGATAAATGATATGCATATATAAAAAGTACATTTAAATTACGATCGTATCTTTTATAGATTGATATGGAATATTTAGTAACAAACAAAGGCAATTTTCAGCATATAAACAACGGTAAACAAAGGTATTTATACTGCATTTTTTATTTTCAAAAATAAAAAAACAAAAAAACGTTGCTTTGAAGAGAAGAGGACATAGATTTAGCATATAAAACAACGGTAACTTTCAGTAATATTAATTAATACATGATTAACTCACTTAGTATTTGTTTATATTTAACAAACTCGCTAAAGCTATTAAATCTTATATTTAATGATTTCCAAATTATGAAATTTGTCCCAAGTTCTCTAGATTTGTGTTAATTCAACAAACAAACAATTTTTTAATGAAGAAAGACTAACCTTGATCCATTTGCTTTAATGATGGTGTGGTTCAAGCCCTTTTTGATTTTATCCTCCCCTTAACCTTTTTATCTCTAATCAATCCTTTGATGGACAAAGATCTCCTTCTGTTGAGTTTTTTGGTGTCTTATCAAATCATAAAGATGAAATAACTGTATCGCTTCTTATTAATGAACAAGAGACAAGTAAGTTCATTATCTGAATAAGCGTTAATGCTTTTCTTTTAAGAAGAAGCGTAAGTGAGTAAGTGCCTTTTATGAAGAAGCGTAAGTAACCGTCATCATCATTCATTTTTGCACACTTTCATATATATATATATATATACACACATCATATA